>PVJO010003961.1:0-44295 GCA_004026905.1 Hystrix cristata | reverse complement strand
GTTTGTATGTAAATGGATGTTCCTGGAGAACATACTATTAAGTGAAATAAATCAGACACTTATTAGTACACATCAAATTGTTTCTCTGATATGAGAAACCATAAGTGCAAATAAGGACAAAGGGGTAGAATAGATATTTTGTTTAAAAAAGAAAAAAGAGAGATAGTATTCAAAAGAGAGAACTAGATAGGGAAAAGGGGGATAAAGAAGAAGGTTAAAAGAAAAGTAAGATGAAAGGGGAAAAATGGTAAAGTGTAGCTACACTTGTTGCAAATAGGGAGGGGTGGGTGAATGGAAGGGAGGAGAGGGGAAGGGGGGAAGAGGGGGGAAAACTAAGATGTATCATGTACAGGTACAAAATAACCATGCTGATTATGATCATTATGTATACAATGTACCAATACATGTTCTTGGTAAAAATAATAAAAAAATAAAAATAAATAAATAAATAAAAAGAAAATAAAGTTTGAAAAGCTACAAAACAAAAGAAAGCAAAAGAAAATATAAGAGAAAATATAAGGAGGAAAACAAAAAGGTAAAAGTAGAAATTAATGAAGTAGAGAATAGAAGAACAGTAGATCTAATTGATAAAATCCTGGGAGTTCAAAAAAACATGACCAAGAAAAAGAGGGAAAAATACAAACAAAATAAGCAATTCCAGGGGCAATAAACATTGAAACAAAGATTATTTTATTTTATAAGAACTGCTTTGTATGGAAATAAATTTGAAAATATAGTCAAGTGGATAATTTCCTAGAAGAATTAAGATTGTCAAAATTGACCTGTTTTAGAGTTAATAAGCTTAAATAAACTAATTTCCTTGGAAGAAACAGAAGTTATTAAGGAACCATGCTGTCAGGCCCAGATAATTTCTCAGAGGAATTTTATTAAACCTTCAAAGTCCATATATTCCCAAATGCCCTATAAATTATTCCATAGGGTTCTAAATGAAGTAAGACATCCTTGTTTCTTTTATGACCAAGTATAACATTGATGCCTAAACTTATTATTAAAGACTGATGATAAAAATTAAGATAAATACAGACTGATGTCACTCATGATTATTGATTCGAAATTACAAAATTAAACCCTAGCAAACAGAATACAACACCACATTAAGGAATTAATATACCATGACTAGATAAGATGTATGCCAGGAATAGAAGGCTGGTTCAATATTAGGACACCTATTGGTATAAATACTACATTAATATAAAACCTGTATGATTATCTCTGTGAACACTAGAAAAGTCTGAAACAAAATTCAATATCTTTTTTAATAAAAAGACTCAAGAAAATAGTAACTCAGTGATATTTCATTAACATGATTATATATGTATACACATATATAGATAGATATAAATATGTATAATAGTTTGAACACTAGTACTTAATAAGAACCATTAGAAGCATTTGACTAAAATTAGAAAGAAAGGTGAGAATGCTCATTATCTCTGCTACTATTTAGAATTGTAGTAGAAGTGTTAATCAACATAATTGGACAAGATAAATCTATTAGAGGCATAAGTATTGGAAAAGAAGAAATAAATTTATATTTATCTAAATGTAATATGATAGCACGCCAGAAAAAAATCATCAAGAATCAATGATAAAACTAACTCAAGCAATAAAAGAATTAAGTGAGGCCAAAGGATACCAACATACAAAAATCAATACCCTTCATTTACCCGAAGGGTAGCCAATTAGGAGACCTAATGTTATAGAAAGCCCTATTTACAGCAATAACAAAGAAGATTACTTAGGAATTAATTTTCCAGAAATGTACAAAACCTGTATAAGAAAAACTTTAAAATACTTTCTAAAGACACAAAATTAGAATTCACCAAATGGAAAGACATCCACTATTCTTGGATGGAATGATTCAACATTAGAAATATATCAGTCCTGAGATTTTATGTTTAACATAACTCCAATAAGAATATCAATAAGCTTTTTATAAAAGACCCATAATACTAAAGTTCTTATGGTATCCAATTATTTGCATAAAAGAAATTGAGTCAATTCTGCAATAATACAATGTGCCTATCCTAAAATCTCCACACTATGCAAAATCACACAATAAAAACCTAAAGGCTTGAGGGAAAGCTGAGTTAAGAGCACAATACTTAAAGACTTCTATCACACACACACACACACACACACACACACACAGAGAGAAAAAGGAGAACTATGGTAAATGGTTAAGAAATACATAAACACTGCAATAAATTGGCCCTTCACCTAGATAAAGCCTTGATGTTTGTTTGTGGAGTGTGTGTCAGAAGGGCTGTAGCTCGTAAGTTACAGGGAAGAGGTGGAAGGAGAGTGATCCGAAACTGGAAGGGAAGTCATAGCACCAGGTGTGAATGGACTTTTAACACACAGGATGAACAGGGATAGCTAATAGGAGTTTGAGGTGTGTGTGTGTGTGTGTGTGTGTGTGTGTGTGTGTGTGTGTGTTTTGTATTCTTACACAGCTCAGTTCAGCTAGGTGCAATTCCTGCATTTACCTAGAGTTTCTCATGTGTATTAAATTGTGCATAAACAAATGCAAAATCCACACTATGTTCAAATCATTCTCTTAATATATAGGTTGCACTGGAAAACACTCAAATTTCCAAAACAAGGATAGCAAAATTGACTGTATAAGAGGGATAAATCAGAAACTAATGACACTGGTTTACCCACAGAAGGTAGGTATGGTAGAAAGAATGGGTGAATGGGAAGTAAGTAGTAGTAGTAGTAGTAGTAGTAGTAGTAGTAGTAGTAGTAGTAGCGGAGGGGGCAATGACATTTCTCTGTGTATATTTTTGTGTAGCACAGACTCTTAGAGCCCAGGTCATGTTGCACATACCCCCCCATAAGCAAATCAGCAACCTCAGTCAGAATGTGAGGAGAACCCCACGTGGAAAACAGACAATAACAAATAAAACTAACAAATGCGTAACATAACCACCCTGGGGGAGGTGGGGAAGGAAATAGATAACCTTAATCATTTTGGAAAACAGTATTTTTGTTTTGCTTTGTTTTAACCACCAATACTTATTGATAGAGCCATGAATTTTAAACGGAATGATGAGGCACAACTGTGGACAACTTTTGTGCACAACTCTTACAGTTTGCTATAAAAGCCAAAATGTAAAAGTCATAAATTTAGGAACTTCAAATATGCAAGTGAAAAGGCCTCTGAGGTGGCTAACAGATGACTATTAAGTGATTCTGTCCCCTTATACAATTGCTCTATTATTTCACTTGATCATAAAGTCAGAATGATACTTCAAAAAGAATTCCTAATTCATTTATATTTAAATCATCCTTCCTGGCTACCCTCACCTCTGGTTCTCCACCCGTTCCCCAACCCTTTGCTGTGGAATTCTTTAGCTATTCCCTTCCTTATGAATTTTGTGTACATTTTTCTTACGTAAGCAATGGATCAGAGAAAGGTGGCCAAGGGCAGATACAAGAATGAAGAGATTTACATAGATGGACTTTAGGATGTCAACTACCTGAATCAGTGAAGTCTAAATTTAGCTGACGTTGGCAAAGAAGCTGCTCTGGCTTGCCAAAGGCCTTTCATTGCACCATGGGTTGTGCCACCAATGCTAGATTCCATGTTTCTAAGGGATTAGCAGTAGCCTACCCAAGGAGCCTGGATGCCTGTGTAACCAGCCATCTCATGCTACAATACATTCAGTGCTTTGAACTTACCTCTATCAAGAGCAGACTACAGCTTCCAACATAGTCATTTGCCAAGTGTAAAAACTTTCAAGAGACTGAGGACAATCTTTACACCTTGGACAGGATGAATGAGCTCTTCCTCAGTGGTAATCTCCACTTGGAAACTCGAAGTGAAAAGCATTCCAGTGTACATGACACTGACGCAGAAACAGTGCCACAGAAGGGTGAACACAGGAGGCTTTATAGGGTGCTGAGCCTCCTTGGTTAAAAAAAATGAGAAAGTCCCGAAGCACATTGTCAGAGCCATCGTAGCGGTGATGGTGTTCCCGACAAACCTGCAAACACACAGCACAGTAACAAGGCTTGTCATGTAGGTGTGTACGTGGAGTCTCAGAGGCCCGAGATGGAGTGACCTGGGCAAGCCACAAAGGACACGTGGCTCTGCTCCTCTTACCTTCCAAGAAGATTTCCATCAAATAGTCCTTTGATGACAGAACAGAGTGCAGGGGACCAAGAGATGGTTACATTCTTCTGAGAAAAGTATTGGTCTCTGAAAATGTCCTGGAGAAAACATCTCAGAGCCCCACCATTTATGAGCGAAAGTAAATATAAACTACCAGACCACAGAACGTTCTCACCAAGTTAGAAATATATTTTACAGGCATATCTTGGGGTGCCACATAGAATAGAGGGAGTTTTGAGGGCTAATAAAAATCAGGGAGACTGAAAGTCCAAGGCAGGGTAGGTCAGGTGAGAGAGAGTAAAGAGCAAAGGACACAAGGAAAGGGTTGAAGGGGATGCTGAAGCCTCGCCGGTGGAGAGGCAGCATGGCCACGGTCTCCGCCAAGTGAAAGAGCCTAGCTGGTTGGCTCCTGGAGCGGTTCCCCTCGCACTTTCTCAGATCAGCAAGCGTGTAGTGTTCGGCAGTAGAACAAGGGAGGTGGTATTTGGAAATGGAGAACCAGCGAATCAGTAAAGATTAGATAGAGACTGGGAGTATCATTTTGTAACGCTGCTTATACCAAAGGCAAGTTTGTGTTGAGAGAGCATATCTGGGGTTGTCATATAGCAGCAGTAGTATTTTGGGAGAAGGGGCATGATGGCGTGGAGGTGGGGCTTGTGAGCAGGGGAACACTCATGTTCCAGTTCTTAAATACTAGAGAGCAAGGGACAATTCGATCTCAGTGCCTCCTTTAGTCCAGAAATCGGATGCTCCTTTTCTGTTCTACACTCACCTTCTCCACAACCTTAGCCAATTCTCTAAAAGATATGGTGCCATTCCCATCCTGATCCACTTCCTGGTTGGTCCTGTCTGTAATGATGCCCAGTTGCTCATCTGAGATATTCACCCTGACCATCATGCATAACACCTCTAACAGCTCACTGCGAGAGATCTTGCCATCTTTATCCAAATCATATAGTTGAAAAGCAAAGTGTAATTTGCTGATCCAGCTGTTGAGTGGTTCTGATCCATTCATATCTTTGTTCTTTGCATCACTGTCAATGGGTCGGAAATGAGCCAAGATTCTTATGAATCCACGAAAGTTCACCTGTTCCTCACCATCTGGAAAAAAGGCCCTGATTGTATGGTCTCCCAGTGGGCTGATGGCAAGTTCTGGAATCTGCTGGAAATCTTCCCAGCTGAGAGCGCCAGTCTCTTCTTTGTCCAGGATGATGAACTGGGTGTAGAGGCAGGCAATCTGACTATGGGAAAAGCCAGTCTCCTTGATGGCCTCAAAATCTGCCTTCTGAAGTACTTTGGAGGTTATGAGACCTCGTCCCAACCGGGGAACGATCCTGCCAGAAGCAACAGGGCAAAGCCAAAAGCAGAAAGAACTATATACAAAGTTGTAATGGGTGTGATGGTGCACATCTGTAACGCCAGCACTTTGGGAGGTGGGAGGATCACAGGTTTGGGCCCAGCCTAGGCAACTTAGCAAGACCTTGTCTCAAAAATAAAAATAACAAGTGGGAGGGGTGCTGGGAATGTAGCTCAGTGCAAAAGCCCTGGGTTCAATTCCCAATACCACAAAAAAAAGAACTTTAATTAGTAATTTTATTTTTCACAAGGGAATGAGTTCACAATTCTGCAAGTATTATGTGTGTATAATAAGATTGGACAAATGAACATATGTAGTGAATGGGTCAGGTGTCTCACTCTTGGAGAAAAGAGGTATAAATAAGAAAAGGGGGAATTCTAGAATGAACCTGGTGGCATTGGATTGCAATCTAAAGTGCTAGTATAAATTCATACACATATTCATGTGTATACATATAGATGTAGGTGGATAGACATAAAGTAAATATATGTGTGTGCATGTATGAATATACAAAGATATATTGCCCAGCTCTGAGAGGGTCTTGGGAGCAATAGCATTCTGGTAGCACTGATCACATCTACTGTCTAGATCTTGTTTCTAAATACCATTCTTTAATAAGAGGGCTCCTTGGAGAAAATATCTATTCCAGGGCTGGGTCAGGGAAAATATAAGATAAACCTAGACTATCATGTGGTGCCAGAAAATAAGAAAGTTCTCAAAAACTAATAGCATGGCAAAAGGGCACAGAAGCCAACTTAAAGGAGCCACCAGTGGCCAAATCCGATATGCTTCAAGAGATAAAATAAATAAGAATGGTAATGGTTTATAACATGTAGAATAAGATAAAATTTATTTATGACTCATATGAATAAATAAATTGGGTAGATAAATAAATGAGGGAGAGAAAACTCTTCCTTACAGAAGAATTCTAATTAATAAATGTAAAATAATCAAGGGGAACAGATCACCATTAGTCAAATACCACAGTAATAATTTTTGCAAACAATAGTCATCAATGGTTGCTAAAATTAGCTGAGTGAAAGTATGTTCAGAAAGAGGACGTTTGCATAGTGGTAAAATTTCTCCCCATAATTGTTAATCACAAAGAGAAAATAGTAATTTTGGCTACAGAAACCTGACAGACACCATCTTAACCAAGTGGTCAAAATTAACCTCACCAGTGATAAGACACACCTGTATATGACCCTCCTGCTAGGACACATTGAGAAAACACTTCTACAGGACTCTCGCAAAAAAGTCCTCAATCTGATCACAAGAAAACATCCAACAAGCCCAAAATGAAGGTAATTCCATAAAATAATTAATAGTACTCTTTAAAAAAAAAAGCAAGATCGTAGAAGATAAAGACTGAGGAACTATCAGAAATTGAAGGACGCAAAAGAGATTTGACAACTAATCCTGGACTGAACCCTGAATGAGAAAAAGGACATCAGTGAGAAAACTGGCAAAATTCAAAGAAAGTTTAGATTAATTGAAAGCATTTATCAATGTTAATTTTCTGGCTTCAATAAATGTACTATTGCAATGTAAGATATTAACAATTAGGACAAATATATGGGAGCTCTCTACTACTTTTAAAACTTTTCTGTTAATACCCTTATAGTCTTGTAACCTGTTTTATGAACTTCTGTCTAAAACTGGTTCTGTCCATCAAAATTAAGCTTCTTTCCAGTTTCAGCTTAGCTGTTTCTCTTTATCTGGTATCTCTTGTTCCTTTAAACCAGCTAAGAAAAATTCTGTGGTATAGGGGTCTCCAACAGACAAATTCTTCCCTAATCCCAAACTTTCCATTTCTTTATTCTGACTAAAGAAATAAGTTTGAATCCTTAGCCTGACTCTCCAGATTTTTTACAATCCTAGAAAATCAGGCTCTAATGTAATTTCCAGATGGGTCTCCCACAAATCTTTTGCATAGATCCTAGGCCTCGTCCAAACCAAACTACACTTGCTTCTCCAGAAAACATCCTGCACTTGTAAAACAATCTCTCTTCCTTGCATGTCTTGTTTCCCATTGCAGCCTCTCATTTACTCTTTCATTTTGAAAAAATTAGCTGAACATATACTTTTCATGAGTACTAGGAGGAAACCAAAACGAATGGAACATAATCTTTGCCATTCACTATAATTATATAGTATTAACTATAAAGTGTTACTATCTAACTGGTATTTGGTGGATGGTCTATGGTGTGGGGTGGAGTGATAAGACTAAACTTCATGAAAAAAGTAGCCTTTAAGAAAGCCTTGGAGCTTCCCCAACAGAAGTTGGATATTTTTTCTCAGAGGGGGGAATGTAGGGACAGGGGTCCCGTAGGCAGGGAAAAGATAGGGTAAAGGCCTCCTCAGACTTTAAACATAAAAGCAGCTACATTCCAACAGTTAAGGAGATAAAGGCAAAGAGACTAATTCCGGAAGGCCCCAGGTGATCTGATAAACATACCGAAAACAGACTCCCTTTTGACTCTTACATCTGCATTAACTAACCCTAAGGCACCCGCCCATAAGCTTGCCCTCTACCAAAAGTCAAAGGTCACAGGGCTGAGGGAAATCAAGGCAGAGGTGACAGACAAGCCCAAGAGCCAATCAGATTCCCAGGGCTGACCCAAGGGAAAAACCTCAATAAAAAGGGGCTACAACGAAGGGCCCATGAGTACTTCGCTTTTGAATGCTCCCTACTCGTCGAGTAGCTATCTATCGTCTCCTTTTCCCCCTTTTCCACCACTTTTAAATAAATTGTCCTCTAAATAAAAAAAAAAAGAAAGAAAGCCTTGGAAGAGAGAGTAGAATTTTGATATGACTACTGAGAGGAAAAGGATTGCAGGCTGAGGAAACCTCAAAAGGCAGGAAAAGATGAGTTCCACTACTTTGATTTGGCTAGTGCATTTGATGGGAGAATGGAGGGGACTGGCTGTAATGCTTCAACAGGCCAGATCTTGAAGATTTTGAGTGTCAGATTTTAAAATTTGAATTTTTGAACAAGCCTAGCAATTGATCACATAAATAACGGTCAGAAGAACCTGTGCTTTATGAAAATGGTGTTTAGGATTAATATCCTCAGTTTTTAGAGGTCTCTTTTTAGGAGAGAAGAGGTTGATGGTAATCTCAAGCAGATCGCAGGAGGAGTCTCCCATTTTACATCTTGCATTTTACTTATCTGTTTGGCTTTTGAAGAAGAGAGATGGTTCTTGGAGACTGACTGAAAATAGTTGGTGACTTTAACTGTGCCTGCTATTTTAATGTGGTGATTTTCTTGGAAGGATTCAGCACAGCACCTGGTGTGTGAAATAATACAGATATTGACCACAGCACATTCTTTTTCCCTCTATACCAATTTTCAAGGGGCACCAGAAGCAGTTTGCTTTCGAGACCATGTTAACTCTTCTCCCCAACATAACATAAACTGCAGAGATCATTCTCATGTTGACAGCCTACAGAACATCGCGCTGGATCGTATTTTCCTGATGGAACTTAGGAACCAGAAATAACAAGGACTCTAGATGGCTTAGACACAGCAAGCCAGAAAATAAAAGCCTTGCACTGTATGTTTTATCAGCCAGGGTTTGGTCAGGAAAACAAACCACACTGTTATTTTAACAGAGAATTTGACAGAGAGATTATTATAAGATTGACAAGGTAAGTAGGAAACTGAGATGACACTGAGATAGTAATGGCAGTAAGCAGCCAATACTCCTAGAGCTGGGGGAACAGAAGGAAGGAGCGGGAGTTATTAGAGCAATCTTCCAGTACTAGAACCCAGACTTCTGAAGAAGGTCATGGCTGGCACCATGACCTGAGTGTGCCTGAGTAGCTCCCATGGTTGTGCCTGAGTAGCTCCAAATCTCAGAAGCCCCAGAGGAGCTGAGAACTGGACCACCAAGTAGGGGATGCTGCCAATCTTAGGCCCTAACAGTGGTGCTAATGAATCAAGAGCTCAGAAGATGAACCATACAGACATGGTAGACCTTTGAGAAAGGGGCATTGGATGACTGTCTTGGGCTGGTATCTCTAGAACACACGATGAGGCTTGTCGTGGGCAGGGGAAACAGATGGCAAGTGAAACCAACTGCCATAGATGGGTCAAAGGGCCATTGCTGAGATGATGCTAACAGGAACCGTGAGAACTAGGAAGTCCCTTCCTCCTCTTCCAGTCGTCTACCTTCCCCTTGCATCTCTACTGTCAGAACTTAATAGGGAGCAGTTGGCAAGGAAGAAACGTTGGGAAAGTCTCAGCATCGCAGAGCAGAGTGCACAAGAATAGGCTTGGAACCGACAGACAATAGCTTCCAAACCAACACAATAGCTAATGAAAGCATTAGCCAGTGAGTCTGGTTCATATTAAAATATCACGAGAAATAAAGAAAATTCCTCGCTGCAGAATTTAGTTTTGAAATTCTTTCTCCTTTAAGTATTAGCCTGGCTATAGAACAGTCAATAAAATTACTTGCCGATATACATCATTACAGACTATTCTCAGGCTGACATTCTCTTGTATGCCCAAGACTTTTCCACCGTTCAAAATAAAGGCAGACAACGGAATACTACTCACAATAAAAAGGAATGAATTATTGATATACACAACTTGGATAAATCTCAAAGGCATTATTCTGGGTGAAAGAAGCTGATCTCAAAATGTTACATATTGTATGATTCCATTCGTATAAAACAAAAAGACCAAAGCAGTGATGGAGCGCCAATTACTGGCTGCCAGGGGTTAGGGGTGGGTGGTGGTTGTGACTATAAAAGGACAGCGTGGGGACGTTTGGAGGGGCAAGACAACAGTTCTTTATCCTGATTGTGGTAGTGGCTATATGAGTCTATACATGTGGTAAAATTCAGAGAGTTATACTCAAAGTAAAGAGAAGGGAAAAACAGGAAAGGAAAAGTGTGCATGCTTTGAGAAAGTCTTATCTGTTTTTACTTTTTAAAAGTTTGACTGTGGTGGCTAGGGATTTAGCTCAGTGGATAGAGTGCTTGCCTGGCAAGCACAAGGCCCTGAGTTCGATTCCCAGAACACACACACACACAAAAAAAAAAGTTTCTTAAAAAAAGAAAAAAAAAGTATCTGTTTGGGCTGGGGATTTAACTCAGTGGTTAAAGTGCTTGCCTTGCAAACACAAGGACCTGAGTTCAATCCCCAGCGCAAAAAAAAAAAAAAAAAAAAAAAAAAAAGTTTGACTATGGTGAGGTCAAGTAGTCAAGTATGACCCCGCTGAGATTTTGCCACATCTGGCCTGAGTTACCAGTGAAAAGCTTCACTGGGAGCGGAACTAAATGGGCAACATCTTCCTGCCCCTGGGCTCTCGTGTTGACTCACAGGCTGGCTCAGCTCATCTGATTTGGGTGAGGGTGTTTGTAATGTTGGTAGGAGTTCAAAGACTTTTTGTTTCCTGCACTTCAAAGCCTGGCCTGCCTTTGCCTCACTCATGTCTTTTATTTGGTACCAGCAACCTCTGAGGATTGATGGAGCTGAGTGGCCCTTGGCAGTGGCTCCACTCATTAGCAAAGCTAGCCACAGAGGATGAATAAGATACTCACTGGCATCAGCCTCACAGTGATTATGGTACCCTGGGCCCTGCTCTGTTCTTCTTGACAATAAAGAGCAATTCCTGGGGATAAACGACTGAGCTGACCAGTCAGCACAAAGTGTTTTCCATCCCTGGCTCCCTGAAACCCTCTTTCCTATTCATGTGGGGAATACTTTCTCCCAATGCTTCCAAATACAATTTTGTTATGCTTTGCATGTCTAAAATGCTTCATTAATAAGACATGATTAAACAAAACGTTCCAGAACTTTTAAATACATAAAATTGTTTTGTATGCCATTACCCTAAGAATTTTTATTTCATTCCAGTTGAGATCAAAAGGGGAGAGATATGTTTTGTAGTTACGTGCTTTCTCTCAGAAAGCCTCTTTTTGAGTAAAAACTGTACCATTGACATTGTCACTCAAGCTTGTCACTAGGAGCCATTTTCACACCTGAAATGTTGGCCGACAGAATGGGATTCAAAAGTGAACAACAAACATGTGTTCTTTGTGACTGGCTTCTTTTGGCCCATAGACTTTTTTTTTTCCAAAAACATGTATTGGTACATTGTATACATAATGATCACATGCATCATGGTTATTTTGTACTGTACATGATGTATCTTGGGTCCCCCCCTTCCCCATCCCTCCCTTCCACTCCCCTACCCTTCCCTACTTATAGCAGGTTTATTTACATTTTTCCATTTTTTCCCTTTCCCCTTTCTTTCTTTTCCCTTTCCTTCTTTTCCCCCTTCTCCCTTTCTAGTTGTCCTCTCTTTTGACTATTACCTTCCTTTTATATAATATCTATTACACCTCTTTGTCCTTATTTACACTTATGGTTTCTCATATCAGAAACAATTCGATGTGTACTCATGAGTGTCTGATTTATTTCACTTAAGAGTATGTTCTCAAGGTGCATCCATTTACCTGCAAATATCTCTAGTTTACCCTTTTTTATGGCAGAGTAGTACTCCATTGTGTAGAAAAACCACATCTTCTTTAGCCATTCCTTAGTCGTTGGGCATTTGGGTTGTTTCCAAGACTTAGCTATTACAAATTGTGTGCTATGAACATGGTTGTACATATATTGCTGTGGTATGATGTTTTCAATCCTTCTGGGAAGATACCAAGCAGAGGAATAGCTGTGACCCACGGATTTTTTGAAATCAATGTTGCAGGCATCAATAGTGTGTTCTTTCTTATTACTGTGTAATAGTCCATCGTGTAAATACAGTGTTCTACAATCTGTTTCTGGTTCTGCTGTTAGCAGATACCTGGGTTAATTCTAGTTGTGGGGTTTTGTTTGTTTGAATTTTACTGATAAAGCTGCTGTAAGTATTTTTATGCAAGGCTTTTCATGGATATATTCATTTGTTCTTCTTTGTATGTAAGCGGGAATTAAAGGTTAGATATATGTTTATTAGATAACTACAAACAGTCTCCAAAGGGACTATACCATTTTATACTCCTCAGCAATTTATGAGAGTTCCAATTGCGCAACATCTTTGCCAATACTAGGTATTATTAATCTTTTCTGTTTAGCCTCTCTAGTATACAGTAGTGTATCCTTATAGTTTTAATTCAAATTTCCCAATAGATAATAATGTCATACACCTTCACATATGCTTATTGGTGCGCATTTCTGTGTGTGTGTGTGAGTGTGTATTTTTCCCTATATTCATTTTTTTCAAAGTGCCTTTCAGGAGAATCAAGGAAGTAGTGGTAGCTGTATTAGTGTATTTGGCAGGGTAAAGAAATAAAATATGATTTGGGAAAGCAGAATATCAATAATAAGGAGATGTTTCCTAAGCCTCAATATTTATGGTTTTGGGTACTTAAAATAGATATCAATGTATGAAATAGTGAAGAGAAGAAGAACCCAGTTGACATCTGTTCTCAAATATCTCCTTCTCTAGTGCACAACCGCTGTCTAGAATTCTACTTCAGAGATTTAGTCCCTGGGGTTTTCCATGAGGTGTTCTCAGCATCTTAAGACAGGCACATTTGTGGGCTTCTTTCTAGCCTCACAGCTGTGTGGAAGTGCAGGGCACAGGGTTTGAGCACTTGGTGTTAAGGGTGGCAGTGCTAGTGAGGGGTGCTGTATTTAGGACCTTTGGGAAAGCGGAAAGCCCTAACTCCCTGCGAGAGAGCAGTGACAGAAGACAAACCTGGAAAGGGAAGGAAGGCTTAGGACACCAAGAACACAGTATATTTCCCTAAACTTCTACTTACCTCCTTGTTTTGCTTTGTTGTGGTTGTTTGCCTTTGTGAGTGTTGGAGGTGAAGAGGGAGAAGAAAGAAGCACAGGATGAATTAAAAATAATGTTACTAAGCATGTTTAGAAGTAGGAGCACAGTGCCAGCCAGTGGGAGACTTTGAGACAGCCTTAAGGGAATAAAAGTGCTATGTGATCGTACCAACAAGGGTGACATGTGAAGCAGGAATTGCCAAACTTCTTTAATCCTTTGAGAAAGATCAAAGCAGTTCATATTTATGTACAACACATCCATACACACTCCTGCGCAAAAGAATCTGAGGCAGATGGGGGCTCTTCCATCTCACAGATGGGCCATACTATGCACCCACATGCAGGAATTACTTGATCTAAAGACGAATAAGCTCTGTAGTAAAGTAACGAAGCCCGTATCACCTCATCAGAAACCCGGTGTGGCTTTCAATGGACACCTTTGTTCTAAAGTTTTAGTCTTGTATTCAAATGCACTGCAACATCCAGTCTCCAGTAAATAGTCCTCACGTTTAAGACAGCATGGTAGTAATAAATCAGCTCTGAAAGTTGACGGCTATAAATGCCATGTGGTATCAGTTAGATCACAAACCAAAGCCAATTTTTCAAAACATTTCCTGCTGGAATACCCACAACATTTTAACAGATGTCTTTTGGAAAGTTTTGAAGCAAAGTAAACTCCCATCAGCATATAAAATAAAACCTAAAAGAAAGTGAAATATAGAGTGAAGAAATTTTTTTTTTTTTACTTTTGGAAGTAAAAGACTGGGGACAATCTTGAAATCTTTGAAGAAATACTTGTTCCTAGCCTCGAAAGTGAAGAAATGAACTTTTTTCACATACACACCAGAAGAAAGATTGCGTTTTGAAAATATTCTTTCAGCATTCACTAAAGAAATTTCTTTGACTACTTTTGAGTATACTGTTTCTTGTTTCTTGTTGTGAACATTGGCCTTAAGTATAACTCTGGTTTTTGTTGAAGCAATCTCAGGATTAGCTATGCAAATGATTTGAGAGCCTGATGGAGCCTGCAAGGGCAGAAATGGAATGAAGGCATCAAAGAAACCTCTTTTGTCAGGTACAAGATAGCCGTGACTGGTACCAGCTGCTTCTAAAATTTTGGAGTCTGAGACCCCTCAAAACCAGAGGTAGAAGAGCTGGAACGGGAGCCTGGCAAAGGAGAGAGAAATTATTCTTGTATTTTTCTCTCATTCTTTCAACAACATTTTATAATGAACATCTTAGTATTGCAGAAAAGTTGAAAGAATTGTACAGTGAACACACACATACCCACAGGGGAGAAATTATTTTTCTTTTGAATCTGACAGTTTCCACCAGGGCTGATTTTGACCCCAATCTAAGAAATGCTCGGCAATGAATGAATGTGTGATCTCTTAGCACTCTTCCCACACATTTATTCTAGAGAAACCTCTGTTCACTGCTGTTCCTGCACTGAGTGATAACTCTAAAATCAGGAGTCCCCGTGGATCTGCTTCTACTATCTGTTGTTTTGGGTACTTCTTGCTCATACTGTCTTGTCCCCTCCTGTGCTTTGTTATTTTGGACTTTTTACTGGCAGTTGTACTGAAAAACTATATGTGGGTAGAAGTAATTTCTTTAGCAGGGATTTTTTTGTTTGCTTATACCAGGTACACGGGCTGTGCTAGCAGTACAGCAAATATTTATGGAGCACTGTTGAGGGTGTAGAAATACGGTTATAAACAAGAAATCATCAGTCTTTCTCCAAATAAGCAATGGGATCCACTTAAATAGAGCTATTCAAGAATAACTTAATTCCTACAAATTTGACCAACACCCAGCTTTTCTGAGCCTCAACCATCAGGAGCTATTAAGGAATGGCATGCTGGGCCATGAAGAGATGCCCCAAGGGTAATTCTTTTGCAGTCTTATTTCTTAGATAACTTAGAAAAATATTTCTATGAAGTGATATTGCATTCATCATAGAAAAATCTAACCAGAAATAATCAGAACAATTTTACTTCCTTTGACTAAAAACCAGGAAAGAGGCACTTTCAAACACAACACAAAGGTAGTTACTAATGCATGGCAAAAATAAAACTATAGCCCATTTTAATATTATAAGCATAAACACTCTAAATCCATAGGCCATCTACAGGAACTCGAATGATCATGTCTAGGTGGGGGAAGCAAAGAGCACAATCCTTCTACACCCAAGTTCCAATACCCAGTTCCAATCCTCACAAGCTGGAGATTGGAGCTACTATCAAAATAGTAGAGAGGCCTATTAGCTGACATGTAATCTGCTGTACAGTGTAACCCAGGGAGACCTGGACTCAATCATAGTGACCCAAACCCAGTGTGTGCTAACCACCTGGACTTAGTCATGACCACCCTCAGTCATTGCGAAGTATCACTTCTTGCTTGTTTAATTGGGTAGGTGGTTTTCCTGAACAGAAAAGAAAAATCACTTCTCACCCCTCACTCCTGGAAAAAATACTCAACAGGAGAGTGGACTTAAGAGATTTATGTAAACTACCAAAATTTACACATTAATATTAATATTCATAGCATTTATATGTTTTCTGACCTGCAGTTTCCTGCTGGGTAATGTTTTGAAAATCCTTTCATGAGACACCAAAGTTTTTGGTTTCTTTCAAGTGGATGCCTTTTCCATGAAGGCTTCACTACTAGTTCTCTCTCTACTTTACATGCCACGGTGTCTTTTTTGAGACCTTCACATCATTATCTGTGGTTGATTCTTGGGAGAGAAGTAAGTTAGTGTGTGAACTCGGGCCACATCTACCATATCTATCAAAATGGTTGCTTTCAGTGAGGGAGCCATAGACTCTACAGAATTGTTAGTCTTAAATAATATCTAGGTCAAAGTTAATTGGGCCCGAGGAGATGAAATCTGCTGTGCTTAAAAATTAATGTGTAAACTTGTCAGTTAAAATCTAGAAACTTACACTTCGAGTGCCGTTCTCTCCAAATGCATGTCTACCGTATGCTAAAGAACAATTAGGCAGCTGAGCATGGTGGCACACACTTGTCGTTCCACCACTCCGGGAGACTGCATAGGAGGATCCAAAGTTTGAGCCCAGCCTGGACAACTTAGTGAGACCACGTAGCTTAGTGTCAAGGCCCTGGGTCAGTCTCTAGTACCAGAAGAAAAAAAGATTAACTAGTCTCAGCAGCCAGGCATTCTGAGCCTCCGATGGAACCGAAGGCTTCTCGTGGCTTTTTCTCTTTGCTTTTACCCATCTTCACTAAGAGAGTAAGTGTCTTGGTTTCCATGATATCTGCTTCCTCCTGAGACCTTGACCATGCCTCTCACTTTATATGGGTTTCTCCTCTCTATTAAACACACAGAGCTGGTATCATTCAAGTGTACACATTTTGGTGAGCTTTTACAATTGGTGAGATAACCTTGCTGGCATAACGGGGTAATTCGCGTCACATTAAAACCAAGCTATAGGTTAAGTGCTATAATAGAAGCCTAACTGAATCCAAAGCTGATGTGGTTTAGTGTTCAGAAGGTTTTCAGTGTTCCTGGGTATGATACTGCATGCCTGTAATCTCAGCTACTGAGAGAGGCTGAAGCAGGGGGATCCCAAGTTCGAGACCAGCCTGAACAACTTAGTGAGACCATGTCTCAAAATAAAATCTTTAAAAAGGGCTGGAGACCCTAGCTCAGTGGGAGAGTGCTTGCCTAGCATGCACGAGGCCCTGGGTTCATGCTCCAGTACCCCTCTCAAAAGTTGCAGTATCCTTTTCATTAGATCCTGAAAAGAATATACTGGTTATCAGATTATTGACCAAACAGGACTTTCCATTTAATTTGCAGATCTACCACAAAATGAAAATTCAGGGTCTCTTACTTGAAAATTAAAAATTTGAAGAATCTCAAGACAATGACAGCGTAGCATTAAAGCACATGTGGGGCCCCTGTAAGGCTGCACAGGAGTCCCACTCACGGAAGCACTCTGGTCTTCAAAGGGAGTCTGTTAGGGGCTACTTTCTGAACAGACTGGAAGAGGAAATTATACGTGGGAAATTTTCTTGCACATAGTTCACAGGAAAATAAAATTACTCTAAGGAAAGAAAATAATTCAGTCTTTCCCAAATTAGCAAATGGGGATCTAAAAGATGGAAAAGTTAGGATTTATGCAGACATTTTCACAGATATTTCACAGCTATAGGGTAAGGATAATAATAATAGTTGTAGTAGTGGCCAACACTAACAAATAGAGTTTATTAAGTGCCAGTATTCTTCTAAATATTTTTCATATATATATATATATATATAAAATATATATTCATTTAATCCTCAAAATAGCCCTGGAAGGTGGATGCTATTATTTTCCTGGTACTATGGATGAGGAAGCTGATTTTAGAGAAGTTGAATAACTGCACTCGGTCACACAGAAACTTGGTTTTAGCCCGGTAGCCAGGATTTGAACTACTATTTATGCTGCCTCTCAAAAACTGAAGACTCATTTAAAAAGAAGAAAGGAAGAAAGAAAGAAGTTACTCCCGTATATTTATTCATTAATATCATAGATTTGGCCTAACCAGGGTATACTGTGTGTGCATTTTTAATTTTTTCTTCTTTTGCATTTCATGTCCATAGTTTAACAGCACCCGTTCGCCCTCCCCCACTGAATGTTGTCACATGGCCCCATGGAGTAGAAAGGTATTGGTTCCAGAACATTCCTTCACAGCCCTTTCCTGCTCTCTCCACACACTCTCTCTTCTTCTCTCCTTTAATTTTATTGCAAACTCTCTTGTTTCTAACTAACAGTTGCTCTTTTAAACCAATTTAAAGAATGGTATTTTCCTAACTTGAATGAAATAAAATATAATTTAGACAGCTGTGCTATTGGCCATTTTCCCCATCCACTGTCCCCATTGCAGTTCACAACTCTGTTGAACATGAGCCTCACTTGTTGCTGCTCCTGAACTCTGTCGTTCTGAGGAAAGAAGTTCCAACTTTCCCTATATTTATCAGAACTCAAAAAGTTCAGCTTTTCAAATCAAAAAAGAAAGAAAGAAAGAAAGAAAGAAAAGAAAAGGAAAGAAAGAGAGAGAGAACAGGACAAAAGGATCCTCTGGCAGCCAGTTATCCCTGCCACTATTAAATAAAAAGTGCTTCTGGCTGCTGGTCAGAACCTGTAGCCAGGTCACTATCCTTTCCCAGCCCATTGTTATTCAAGGAAGGAATCGCCTACAAAATGAGGCCTCTGGTGGTGGGAGTTTCTCTCTAGCTCTGTTCTTGCTCCAGTGCTGACTTGCTAGCTCTCTCTCTCTCTTTCTCTCTCTCTCTTTGCATGCCCCAAACTCTTTTTTTTTTTTTGGAAGTTACCTAGGAAACAAAGTCTTTTGTGCGCCAACTTTATTTGAGCTATTCGCTTCACTGGGAATCTGCACAAAAGCTGAAGAGAGAAAGAAGGTTACAATATTTTCCTAAAGTGTTCATGGCGGACACATCTTTCCCAAGGGGGCGATCATCTCCTGTTGGGTGTGTTGGGGGGTTTTGCAGACACCTCTGATAAGGTAAGTAAACACTGGGGGTTATTTTAAATAAGTGGCTCTGGAATCTACTCTTTAAGGGGACTTTCACTCCACAATACAGGAAATCCTATGAGTCAATAGGGCACAGTGTTTCTAAATGTGAGGATGAGAATTCTTTTTAATGATCCTTACTTTAAGGCAGAATATTATTGAAACCTTACTGCAATAAAAGGAAAAAATATTTATTTTCCACAGATACCCACCTTCCTCCAAATTGTTCCAAGAAATAAAACTAGGCTCAGTGGTAAGAAGTGGCTCTTTTAATAATCTGGTTTAGAAACCCAACCCCGAAATCGAAACTGGGATGGTCCCTTTTTAATGATTTGGGCTAGGCGCCCAATCCTGATACAAAAGTTAGACAATATTAATATTTATCAAAGGTTTGGACGGAGAATTTCCAAATGTCATATAGAAATAAAAGCCTCTAACTACACAGCTGGAAGAAAAGTTTTACACCGCGAAGCTGAAAGAAAATAAACTAGGACTGCTTTACCCTTCTAAATTTGAAAAAGAAACCCACTTGAATCGTTTCCCCCAATAATAACATTTGTATTTCCCAGTACAGTTGGAGGGGTGCTGTTCACTTTTGTTTTTCCGTGTGCATACAATGTTGATGAAACTGAACTTTTTAAACTTAATTTTCAAAAATTGTCCTCCCGCAGCGAAATTAACTCCTTGTGTTTTAATAGCCTCCTAGAATTAGGTTGGTTTGGCCCTCAGGTGTTGGACTCTGGAATGTCTCCTGATTCCAAGTCTTCGGGCACGTTTTCTGAGCCTTTTTGTTAGGCGTCTAACTCATCTTCCTCCTTTCATCCTACTCATGTAGATCTCTCAAGATTTTTGATAGGAATTTATGGTCAGCTAAAGAGTCTGAAAGTGAATCAAACTTTCACTGGATTAGAGATGGGCATTTTCTTCAGGTGGAAGTTTGGGGCTTTCTGACTACCTTGTCTCTCTTCTCAATTCCATTTCACCTGGAAAGCATGTTTATTCGGCCCACTTTTTTCCTTTAGTATGGCTTGACTATTGCTATAATACTTTCAATTAGTTGTGCTTACTAACTAGTTCTAGGAATTCTTCTTGTGTCCCCAAAGCTTACTTCTGACTTCATTTCTTCTTATCTAAATTATGACATTCCTTCTTTGTGTGCTTATGTACAAGCTATGATAGCTGAATCTCAGTGTACTTTGTTTGCAGTCCCACCCCCCAGAGGATGAAGATACAGATGTCATGTTAGGGCAGAGGCCGAAAAACCCAATACACAATATCCCCTCTACACTGGACAAGCAGACCAACTGGAACAAAGCGCTACCTCTTCCAACGCCGGAGGAGAAGATGAAACAAGACGCCCAAGTGATTTCTTCTTGCATTATTCCCATCAACGTCACTGGTATCATTCTGTTTTCTGTTTTGTTGGTGCTGATTTTTCCCCCTGAAGGGCAGTTGGGTCAGAATATGCTATCTATTAAATATGTTCAAAACCTGTACTGTTGGGTCTACCACCTAAGAATACCATTTTGTAAACAAAATACAACCCTGAAGATGTTTGATATGCGTTTGTCTGGGTTTGAACTGGTGGGCCACTTGTTATGTAAATGAAGGACAGTTTCTTCTTAAAAAAAAATCACCAAATGGCTCTTTGGCCATAGCTTACTGAAATAATGGAGATAGTGGCAGTGATTAATCGGTTGACAATGGCTTGTGGCATTGCAAAAGAGAAAACTGTAAAGCCTAGGTTGCTAAAACTGTAAGTAAGGTCCTGTTACCCAGCTTGAAAATCTGTTTTCATCCTCCCTTGGATGAAGGTTAGCTTTTTTCAAAGACCGGTTAGGCTTCTATATTGATTTTGACCTAAAAATATGGATACATAGATGAAGATCAAATTCAATTTTAAAATCAGCAAGGCTGTCTTCCTTTCACTCTCTACTTTTCTTCTCCTGTGTATGGAGAATTTGAACATTAATGTAGGTAGAAAGGAGCCTAACTGTACTTTTCTTCAAAGTTTATTGGCAACAATTTATAAATTCCAGAATTGGATTTGGTAACCTTAGTTGCATGTCAAATAATGTTAGAAATGTTCTAATTTTCAAAGACAGAAATTAAATAGTCTGTTCATTGGGCTTTCTTTAAACATCTCTAGTAGTTGTATTTTAACTTACTTGTATATTGAAAAATTCAAAACAGCCATATTGTGACTGACTTTCATCTTGGTACCACATGACTGAAGAGTGCATGTCCCTTGAGATGCATTTTGGACACAGCTATTATTACTCCCACTCAGATTTCTCTCACACAGAGTGGGGAGCAAAGGGACCAGGTATCTGGGACAGATATTGTTTCCCTATTGAGAAAAAGGAGTTCTTGTTGATTGGCGGGTCGTGAGCTGGAAGTTAATTTTCCTGATGACCTATTCAACTTGTAGGATAAATTATTCTAAAGATGTGCACTTATCTGATCTCTGTAATCTCAATGGGATATATTAGAGGAGTTCAGCTGCCAAAATGGAATATTTTGGCACCCTCTTAAACTAATTTTCAGGTCTGGGAACATCTGATTATTAGCAACACCTGCTTCCTTCCTGGCACAGTAAGTAAAATCTTGTTTTCAAATTTAGTACTATGATCATGGGCCATCATCTTGTGATTAGGAAAAAGAGAAGATCTTTCCTTGTGCTTTATTTCAGAAACTCTTAGACTGAAGCCTAGATTAGATATTGATTTTAAGAGCTTTACTGAGAATATTGTTAATGATGTCCATATAACACAAAGTGTTTGTGTAACATGTATTCTGTAATCATTAAGATTAGAATGAAGAATTTTAATTTTGAGTGGGAATTAAGAAAGGAGAATTCCATTAGTGTGAATTCTGTGATAATATTCCAATTATTCATGTGATACAGATTTTTCAAAGTGAATTCTAGAAACTGTTGGCACTGTGACACTATGCAGAACTCAACTGCTTTGTTATGCAGCCGAACCAAAATTTTGTATGTTATCTGGCCCCATGCTTAACAATTAAATGATGAGATGATCAAATTCTAAAACATGGCCTTATGGCTCTTGGAGACATAGCTCACTGAAAAATATGACACATGCCTGTGCCTAATAGAGTTTGAGTTCCTCACCTTCCTCGTAATTCTAGTTTTGATAGGACTGCGTGTAGTGTTGATAGTGTGACTATATATAGAGGGCGAAACTAAGGAGCAGCATGGTTGGCCCCCTGTACTTATAAAAACAAACAGACAAATGGTATAACCCTGAGAAGTTCAGCTTTACAACTTGCGCAGAAGGTGGATCCATTTAAGTACAGATCTGGGGACCACCCTGTGTGTTTATTTCATACTGGTAGGACAGCTGGTGCTAAACCAAAACATATCCGCTTTAGTCAGTAGAAGAAAGCAGGCAAATTTACATGATGATTTTAAAAAAAAAAAGATTCATAGGCTGTTGTGTTTCCTCACAGCAGTGTGTGTGTGTGTGTGTACGTGTGCATGCCTCGAGGGGAAGGTCTGGGCATAGGAGGTGGAGGGGAAAAAAAACTCACAAAGATGCTTTTAATGAAGAAGTGGGTCAGGATATGTTAGCTAAACTAATCCAGGTTAACATCTTGGCTACTGATCTACTATGCAAAAGTATCAGTTTCAGAGGCCAGAAATAGACCAGTCAATAGTAGTAACTAAAGGTTATAAATCCTTAAGGAGCCATTTCTGTGTCAAAGTGACTTTTTGATGTCCTTTTCTCTTCTCTTTCTTTTGGTTTTTCTCTTTAGCTTGTTACTTTTGGCAGTCCAAGCTGTCGAGGAGTACTGCATTGAGAAGTAAAGCTTAATGTACTGCAGCATAATTTAAGTAAGAGCTGAATAAGAGCTCCCTTATATTTGTTCACAGGCTTAATCCAAACTCTTTCCTCACTTCCAGTCAATAAATATCACTGCCTTCCAAGCAAATGAAAATTTGTTTGCCATTTTTAAAGGCTAATGAGACCTATTTTGTGGGTTGCAGGAGTTGGTTTTGACAGAGAGGCTAGTATACGCTGCTCTCTTGTGCATTCACAATCCGTACTTCAGCGGAGACGAAAATTGAGGAGGAGGAAAACCATCTCTGGTATCCCCAGAAGAGTTCAACAAGAAATAGGTGTGGTATCAAAAATGTTAATGGTTTTGGTCTTAAAATGGTTTCTTCCTTAAAAATATTAAAAGTTTGAACTGGTAGAGGTTTTGAACTGGTGTGTATTTGTTTTATGTTCAGCAAGCCAGGTAGAATTACTTTTAAACGCCCCATTCTTGACTGGAGGTTCAACGTTATAAATTTAGGCATATACATTCAAGTACTGCGGCTGAAGCATAATATTTTGCTGATTTTTAAAAGTTTCATTAAGGTGGAAATTGTGAATAAAAAGTAATAGGTCAATGCAAGATTTTTTGGAAAACTGTAATAACTTTGTTTGAAAAGAGATATACTTTGATGGCATTAATTATTTTAAAAAGTAAATTTCAAGCAAACTCAAATATTGAATATTAGAAATATGCCCTTGGTGATCCTTTTTATTTTTTCTGATCAATATGTTTAGAATATCTCTGCCTGTGTTTTAAAAAATTATTATTATGGTAGCATTCTTATAAATGAGATTTCTATTTCTTATAATGAAGTCTATGGTTTTTATTTCATTTTGTTTATATTACAAAACACAGATGAAAAATAGTGGCCAAGAAGAGAAAATATACTTTAGTTTTAAAAAGTAGTCATTTTGGGAGGGCAAATTAATGTGACAGTGAAGAGAAATAACTTGTAAAAGATGTAAAAACACATCTTCTCAGTATATATATACATACATATATAGACAGGTATATATACATAAATATACATACCAAGAGACTAAGAGAGTGAGAGCGAGAACCACAGAAACAGAAAGCATGTTTTCTTTCTCTTAATTTTATGTATTAGCTTTTTTTTTTTCCTGTAAGAGAAAGCTCTAACATGCCTGCACACAGATTTGTGGACATCTCTCACAATGTCTATTAGAGTGCTGCTGTATGAAATATCTCACCGTGCTTTCCATGTGCCCTAGATTCTGATGAATCACCAGTGGCCAGGGAAAGGAATGTGATTGTGCACACAAACCCAGATCCCTCCAACACCGTCAACAGAAGGTCCGGAACCAGGGACTCTGAGTGCCAAACCGAGGATATTCTGATTGCTGCCCCATCCAGAAGGAGAATCAGAGCTCAAAGGGGTCAAAGCATTGCAGCTTCCCTTTCTCATTCTGCTGGCAACATTTCTGCGCTGGCAGACAAAGGTGACACTATGTTTACTCCTACAGTGAGCAGCCGCGCAAGATCTCGGAGCCTTCCTCGGGAAGGTAACAGAGGTGGAGACGCTGAGCCCAAAGTTGGGGCTAAACCCTCAACATATGAAGAGGGCGAGCCTTTCATGGGTGACCACGAAAGAGCCCCTAATGATTGCAGTGAGACTCCGAGCAGTCCGAGTACACAGGAACACCAGCCTGTTTTGGGCCTGGCCTGTTCTCAACATCTTCACAGCCCCCAGCACAAGTTAAGTGAGAGAGGGAGGTCACGTCTGTCCCGAATGGCAGCTGACTCTGGCAGCTGTGACATCTCTTCCAACTCAGACACCTTTGGGAGCCCCATCCACTGCATCTCCACGGCTGGTGTCCTCCTCAGCAGCCACATGGACCAGAAAGATGACCACCAGTCATCCAGTGGTAACTGGAGTGGGAGCAGCTCCACATGCCCCTCACAGACCTCAGAAACAATTCCTCCTGCAGCTTCTCCTCCCCTCACTGGCTCTTCGCACTGTGACTCAGAGTTGTCACTAAACACGGCTCCTCATGCTAATGAGGATGCCAGTATCTTCGTGACAGAGCAGTACAATGACCACCTGGATAAAGTGAGAGGCCACCGGACCAACTCCTTTACCTCCACTGTTGCAGATCTGCTGGATGACCCCACCAACAGTAACACAAGCGACAGTGAGTGGAATTACCTACACCACCATCATGATGCCTCCTGCCGCCAAGATTTCAGTCCTGAGCATCCCAAGGCAGATAGCCTGGGCTGCCCAAGCTTCACAAGCATGGCCACTTATGACAGCTTTCTGGAAAAATCCCCATCAGACAAAGCAGATACTAGCTCTCACTTTTCAGTAGACACGGAAGGATACTATACCTCCATGCACTTTGACTGTGGTCTCAAAGGTAACAAGAGCTATGTCTGTCACTATGCAGCCCTGGGCCCAGAGACTGGCCAGGCTGTTGGGGCTCCTCCTGGTCTTCCAGACTGTACCTGGCAGGACTACTTAGACCATAGGAGGCCGGGGAGACCAAGCATCTCTTTCAGGAAACCAAAGGCAAAGCCGACCCCACCTAAGCGTAGCTCATCCTTGAGGAAGTCTGATGGAAATGCAGATGTTCCTGAAAAGAAAGAACCAAAGATAAGCAGTGGCCAGCACCTGCCTCACAGTTCCAGGGAAATGAAGCTGCCTCTTGATTTCTCCAATACGCCTTCTCGAATGGAAAATGCCAATATTCCTCCTAAGCAGGAGACATCTTGGATGAACCAGAGTGAACATGGTATTAAGGAACCTCAGTTAGACACTTCAGATATTCCACCATTTAAAGATGAAGGTGCTGAATCAACTCACTATGCAGACCTCTGGCTTCTAAATGACTTGAAAACAAATGATCCTTATAGATCCCTATCTAATTCAAGCACTGCTACGGGTACCACAGTTATTGAATGCATCAAGTCTCCAGAGAGCTCTGAATCCCAAACATCACAGTCAGAATCAAGAGCCACCACTCCATCTCTTCCTTCTGTTGACAATGAGTTTAAACTGGCTTCACCAGAGAAGCTGGCTGGCTTGGCATCTCCATCAAGTGGTTATTCAAGCCAGTCTGAAACACCAACCTCCTCTTTCCCTACAGCTTTCTTTTCAGGTCCCTTGTCTCCTGGAGGTAGCAAAAGAAAACCTAAAGTCCCAGAAAGGAAATCCTCTCTACAGCAACCCTGTTTAAAAGATGGAACCCTATCACTGAGTAAAGATCTTGAACTTCCTATTATACCTCCTACCCATCTTGATCTAAGTGCTCTTCATAGTGTCTTGAATAAACCATTCCACCATCGTCATCCATTGCATGTTTTTACCCATAATAAACAGAACACAGTTGGAGAAACTCTGAGGTCGAATCCACCACCATCCCTTGCAATTACTCCAACAGTACTAAAATCTGTTAACCTTAGATCCGTCAGTAAGTCTGAAGAAGCTAAGCAAAAGGAAGGCAAAGGTACAGATGTTCCCTGCTTGGAGGAAAGTGCTCTCACAATGGCTGCCTTGTCTCCTGGTAAGATTAGGCCACATATGGCAAAGAAATCAATATCACGGCAGTTCTCTGCCGAAGACTCTATACTGTCCTTTTTAGACTCCTCTGCCATCGAGATGGGACAAGATAAGCCACATTTGGAAAAGACTGTGACTTTTGATGTGCAGAATCACTGCAATCCAGAAATGGGAGCCTCAGCTGGTAGCAATCTTTTAGACTCAAATGTCCTAAAAGACCAAATACAGATGGAGAGTGAGCCTATTCCAGAAAATACGCCAAGTAAGAACTGTGGGGTTTCCACAGAAGGATTTCAGAGGGCATCTGCTGCCTGCCCAAATGATTTAGATGGTAAAATAATGCAGTATGGAACTGGTCCAGATGGAGCCCCAGAGCAGGTACAGAAGGCATCCTTGGCAGATCAGGAGGAAGTTGCACAACCTGAGCCTGTGGATGGAATCACATCTCAGTCTAACTCACCAACTAGAGCGACGGACATAAGCAATCAACTTAAGCATCAACTTGTTATGAGCCGCCATCACGACAAAGTGCCTGGGAATATTCGCTATGAATCAGAGATCTCAAGTACAAATTCACTCCTTGACAAATGTTCCGAGCAGGAAAATTTTGCTTCAGGTATTTCACCCAAAAGTGCCTCTGATAACAGCAGAGCAGAGGAGACCCAAGGAAGTGTGGATGAGGCTTCACTGAAAGGTCAGTCGTTGATACCTTTTTCAGGAAGAAATGTGTCCTATGGCATTTCCTGTAGTTTTTCTTTGTTATGTTTCCCATAATACTGTATAGCCTGAGTGTTGGTTTTCTCTCCACTGTTACTTTTCATTTATCTCAACAATTGAGATGAAAGCTTTTGTTATGGAGGGATCACACTTTGACAGATACCTCTCTGCTTTAAAAAATGTCATTTAGTAGCTGGGCGTGGTGATGTATGCCTGGCCTGTAAACCCAGCACTTGGGAGGTGGAGGTAGGAGAATTGTTGTGAGTTCAAGGCCAGCCTGGGCTACATAGTGAGTTCAAGGCCAGCCTGAACTACATAGCAAGACCCTGTCTCAAAAAAAGCAGAAGAAAAGTCAATAAGTAAATACTGCTTGTTTGATCCCTGCAATAGTGAAGCAGAGTAGTGTGCTGAGTAGCTTCCTCTTACGGTTGCTTCTGTTCTTATTTTAAGAATCCTCACCAAGTGACGACTCGGTCATTTCACCACTTAGTGAAGACTCTCAAGTTGAAGCAGAGGGTGTGTTCGTGTCCCCAAACAAACCTCGAACCACTGAGGATTTATTCGCTGTCATTCACAGGTGGGGCAATGTTACCAAGTCTGGCAGAACAAAAGGCACAGAAAAGGTTTTACTTCTTAAAGTGCCTCTTATCACATGCAAATATAGGAAAGCCTTTTGTACTTAGAGTAACTTCAGCAAAAACAAAAGCAGGCTAGGAAGAATTATTTTTCCAAATCAGATCGGAAGACAAATATGAAAGTTGGGAAATATGAAACTTGATATATAGTTAGAACCCAAATGAGAGACTTTCATAAGAACTGCTGAGGGGAAGATTGGATTTTTTTCCAAGGAAAGACATTCTGGAACAAGTTTATATGTGAAAACAATCTGTATTTAAGTGACTTGTAGTGAAAGCTCAAACTCATGTAATCTCTGACTTTGATATATATTCCTTTCCTTCCCTCCTTCCCTTCCTTTCTCCTCTCTTTCTTTTATCTCCCTCTCTTTCTTTCTTTCTTTTCTTTCTTTTTTGGTATTGAAACTCAAACCCAGATCTTCACATATGCCAGGCAAGTGGTACACCACTGAACTACGCCCCCAGCTCTTCGACTTTTAAATAATTTCGTGGACTTAAAAAATATACTCAAAGGTATAACCATACTCTAGTAAAGACAAATATAAATTGATTTGCCAGAACAATTGGGGCCCCGGGTTTGAGAGAAGATGGTGTATATATACCTGCTCATTTAATAATTTGGAAAAAACTAATAATTGTTCTTTTTCTTCTGTTCTTAAAACTTAAATTTATCTAACAGTCTTACCTTCATCTCCAAAATTAATGCCCATAGCCTGTCAATAGGGGAGTCCTCTGTGTTGCTTTCCCAGGACAGCGTTGTGCCCATGCAACCCACACACACTTTCTCATGTTGCCCCTGTGACCTTGTGTTCAGTGACTCATATTTGTAAAAATTACAAATTCATTACAGCTAGTGACCAAAGAACTGAGTAGGACAGTCGTGGCGAACCTTTCAGAGCTTTCAATGATAACAAACAGCCACCCGTACGTAACATACGTGCTATCGGTTTGCCATCATTGGAGTAGGAGTTAGTCCTTGGAGAGCAAACTCATATCCAACTGAACTAGCCAGTCATAATGTACCTACTCCTTTTATATAGACAACTGCCTTTTTATATGAGGCCTTGTGGCCTAGATGGAATTCCCAAAGACAAAACTTGGGGATTATCTTTTCCACCTCATAAATGTACCATTTTCAAAGCAAATTCTTTGCAAGCAATTTAGACTCTTTTTTTCTGAGATTATACTTTTTAAAGGAACTTCTTTTTTTGTTGATGCAATTCTCTCTCTTGAAGGAGCACTACTCTTCAACAACTCTTTTTTTATAGGATCAATCAGAAACACTTTCTGCGTGTACCTTAACAGGCACACTTCTCCACTTGGCAGGTGAAGAGTTGTTAGTTTATTTTTCTCCACTGCAATTTCTAGTCTAAGTTGTAATTGTATTCCCCCACCCCTATATTTTATCCTCAGCCCTAGAATGTATTTCTAATCTACTACGGAGGCTGAAGAGCCAAGTACTTACCCTCCAAAGAATCATATGCCGTGTCTGGAATTGTAGGTAGGACCTAGTAGTAGTGGAAATAGAAAGACCCAGATTAGAATTCCAACTCTGCTACTTTTTATACATGAATAAGTTAAAACCTCTGAGCCCATTCTCTTACTGTAAATGGAAATACCTATTGTTCACATATTTTATTTTAATGACAAAATAATATTTTCATGCCTGGAATATGATAGATGTTAAAAGTAAATGTTAGATTGAAAACTTTACCTTTTTGGAGTGCCAGACACTGCAATATGCAAGATGTCAACCACAGAGCTTCCTTTCAACCACCCTGAATCAGGCTGATCTCCAATTGCAATGCTCACATTCTTTTTTACATTATAGATTGTGTGTGTGTGTGTGTGTGTGTGTGTGTGTGTGTGTGTGTTGTTTTTTGAAGTACTGGGGATTGAACCCAGGGCCTTCATACTGAAGTATGTCCCCAGCCTTCTTTATTTTTTATTTTTTAATTTGAGATGGTATCCCACTAAATTGCCCACGTGGGACCTGAACTTGCAATCCTCCCACCTCAGCCTCCCCAAGTGCTGGCATTACAGGCATGCACCACCATGTCCAACTTGCCTACAGATTTTTAAGTTGATGAGAGAGCATGTTACTGGTACTTATCGTTGAACTGAGTCATGCCGAAGATTCATTGAATTTATACTTGCTTACTTATCAAAAGAAAATCAATAAGATGAGTGTGGTGGCATATGCCTATAATACCAGTGCTCTGAAAAGTTAAAATAAAAAGATCATGAATTCGACTTAGCAAGACTCTGCCTCAAAATAAAAAGGGGGAGAGGCTGGGAGTGTAGCTCATTATGAAGGCCCTGGGTTCAATTCACAGTAACACACACACACAAACACACACAGAGAAATAAAGAAAAGAGGAAAGGAAGAAAAGAGAGAGAGAGAGGGAGAAAGAAAATAAGAAAATCAGTAGTGTGATGATAAGTGTTAAGATTCCATAGACTTATTGAGTTTGGTAATCTTAGACTTGCTTTTGTGTAGGGTTTATTTACTTATTTACATCACAGCAGTGAGAGTTATTTTGCTTTCTTGAGAGCATACAGTACACAAAGCTTTAAGAGCTCCAGAGATGGTCTAGATTTTCAGTTCCTCACAGAGAGATGGTTTACTCCTTAATATGCTGTTGATAGTCCTTAGACAGCTATAGGAAATGGTATTTGCAGCCAAAGATGGATTTATTTAAAAATCCATTTAAATATTTATATGGAGGAAATTAAAAAGTAGGCAGAATAGTCTAATGTCTCCCCATAGGTATACCCAGGTTCATTAACTATCAAACTAGAGCCATTCCTGTCCCATCCACATCTCCAACTACCGTACTTGCTCTGTTTGGTATTATTTGGAAGCCAGTCCTGGACACCAGAGCATTTCATCTGCATTACGAAGATAGTTTTTATAACAAAAAGCCACAGCCCTTCACCCCATTGTAACTGAAAGACAGATAGCAGTATTTTCTTAAACTGTTGCAAAACATCCCAAGAAGTCCTCTTCCAGAACGTCTAGCCATTACATTAGCTATTATGTGAAAAGGTCGTCTCCAGAAAGGAACTCATGCCCACTGGTTGTAGGGGAATCTCCCTCAGGCTACGAGGGCCACAAGGATTAGGAATGTACTTACTCATCATCTCTATGCTTAGTATCCTATCATACAAGAGAACCTCAAAATGCTTTTTAAATGGATGCATGAATGAGACCGAACACTTTGTTTCATAAAAACGTACATGGACTCAGATTTTGCCCCATTTTTCCTTTTCTTAAAAAGATCCAAGAGGAAAGTACTTGGAAGAAAAGATTCTGGGGACGTGTCTGTTCGGAGCAAATCTAGAGCTCCCCTTGGCGGCAGCAGCAGCGGCGGCAGCGGCGGCGGCGGCGGCGGCGGCGGTGGCGGCGGCGGCGGCGGCGGCGGAGGCGGAGGCGGCAGCAGCAGCATCAGCAGCAGCATCAGCAGCAGCATCAGCAGCTCCAGTTCTGTGACTTCATCCAGTAGCAATGTGACAAGCGCAAATAGCCAGAGGTCTCCTGGTCTCATCTACCGGAATGCCAAGAAGTCCAACACATCCAACGAAGAGTTTAAACTGCTACTCCTCAAGAAGGGCAGTCGCTCCGATTCCAGTTACCGCATGTCTGCTGCTGAGATCCTGAAGAGTCCCATCCTGCCCAAACCTCCTGGGGAGTTCACTGCGGAGTCCCCACGAAGCCCTGATGATGCCCAGCAGGTGTCGCCAGGGGCCGAGGCTTTGTCCCCGCTCTCTCCGTGCTCCCCACGAGTCAATTCGGAGGGGTTTTCCTCAAAGAACTTTGCCACCTCAGCATCAGCAAGGGTTGGGCGTTCGCGGGCGCCCCCTGCGGCCAGCAGCAGCCGCTACAGCGTCCGGTGCCGGCTGTACAACACGCCCATGCAGGCCATCTCCGAGGGAGAGACAGAGAACTCCGACGGGAGCCCGCACGACGACCGCTCCTCCCAGAGTTCCACATAGGCCGCCTGTGCCGGGCTACCGCCCAACGCCCAAACCCTTAGTTAGGAGAGGACGTAGGGATACCGGGGGGGGGGGGGGACTCGAGGGAAGTCGGAACATCACTGCTTAGCGGTGAGTTCTACATGTATGCTGGTGTGGTTGGGGATTTAGCTCAATGATAGAGCACTTGCCTAGTAGGCACAAGGCCCTGAGTTCGATCCCCAGCAACCCCCAAAGACATGCTGACAAAACAGAACGTGGTTTAGTCATCTTTGATTAGTTTCCATGTTTTAAGCAGCTGTACATTTCCCATGGTTTTCTTAAGCTTAGTTCGAGTTACCCAATCTCATTCCCTGTGATATTAGAGGATACAGAAATATCTAATTTTCATGAAACCTAGACAAGGTTTTCCCAGAGCTGCCTATTCAGAAAATAAAGCCCTCACTGTCAAGATTATTTAAGAAGATGAAATTACTCTGGAGGTTTGGTATTTTTTTACATTAAAATGAACTAAAGCAAAATTTAGATGAAAACTACACATATGTAAATACCATATTTTTGATAAAAATGTGTAAATAATTTATCAATGATGAGTGGACATGTGGCCAATTATCTACTGCACACCAACTGTTTATGGAACACGAAAATAAAGTGTAATAATTGTATTCTGTGAATACCATTTTCATATCAAATACCGTATTTAAATGTCCACCAATATTTCTAAGTGATAAACCTCAAATATGAATTTAAAACTGGTGAAATAAAGGAAATCTTGAGGTCATATACTGAAATGTGATTAATTTTAAAATAATGAATTCAAACCTAATTATTTTTGTGACAAATTACAGCATAAACAAAAGTAATAGCAATTTGTGGCTGTGATTTGCCAATGTGGTAATTTGGATAGAATGAAAAGCATGCTTTTGATTTTTTTTTTAACCAAAAGAAGTCATCATTCTCAACACAAAGCCCTGAAAAACAGCATTTGACAGTGTCCTTTAGATTTTAACTTTTTCAATGGATTGCTTTAAAGAGAACGAGTAGGGAAACCAGTAGTTAATTTTAGGTTATGTTTTGTATTAGGCTACTGGGTACATAAACAGTCATAATCTAATGACTATAACCTTTAAACACCCAAAACAGTTTAGCAATTAGCTCCAGGTTCTTAAACTAACAAAAATAAAACCTAAGCATGCCACAGAGCTATCGATTTATCAGTAAGTATTTCAGTGAAGCTTTCTCTCTGTGCTGATGAGATTCATGCTACCTAAAAATTAACAGAAATGACACTGTGAACAATGTAGTTGGGAAATAGCTATGTGTATATGCATTATTTATATTCACCATTAAACTGGGAATGGGGAACAGCTCTGGTTCACAATGCTACATACAACTGAGTTTTTGTCTGGTTTTACTGTATCTGCTTGATGGCAAAGGGGGAGGGTGGTGGGTGGGAAAGGAAACATCAGGGCAAATGCTCTGATAAAATGAAGGCAGGGAAACAAGCTGAATTACTTGAAATTACTTGAATTTTCTTGTCTTAAAACTGAAAAAAATGTAGTTACAAGTTGAAATCTGCAAGTGGTTTTTACATCTCTGATTTTAACATGAACTGATACTAATGTTCGGAATCATATGTCAGAAATATAAGCAGTTATGTACTTAGAATAGGTTTTGAATGGGAGAGGTAGAAAAGCAGAGAGAACTCAGAAGGGATAAAATCTGTAAAAGACTAGAATGTAATTAGAATGATAGAACACACCAGGGTTACCGAGAAATTGATGAGCAGCTGGCTTGAAGCCTATGCAAGTGGTATTTGGGAAAGTAAGATGTGTGAAAGAGGGTTTGCAGTTCGGGGTTTACTTGTGCAAAATGAAGGAGAAAGCCTGGTCTAAGGAGAAATAGAAATGCTTTCTAAAACGTTACTTACACACTAAGAATTAGAGAATCTGATTGCTGTCAGTGTTTTGTTTGGAAAGAAAAAAAATGTCTGGCGGCTTCTAGTATTTGTTTTTACTACCAAATTGTGTTACTTAATTTCTTGTCATTCTTGTACGTAAAATGGGTGTTGGGGGTGGAGGGGTAGAGGAGGAGATTAAAATGGGGGAGAGAGAAAGTGACAGAGTGAGCGAGAGAGAGAGAGAGAGAGAGAGTGTGTGTGTGTGTGTGTGTGTGTACATGTATGTTGGGGATAGATAAGCTACTGGTAAAGGGTTTGAACATTTACAAAATGTTATACTTTTTATTAAAAGAAAAATCATTTGGGGTTTGAAAAAAATGTACCATCATTCTCACTGGAACACACTAATTAAGAAAACCAGCATGGTTTGACACCACATGGGAACATGAACAAATCTGTCTCATTTGAAAAGTACACTTTGAAAAGTACACTTGGCAAAATTTTTAAAATAAAATTTTTAGACAAACGTGATAAGAAACCATCATTTCCAGTCACAATAGGCGATCTTTTGTAATTTTCATAAAAGCAGTTCGTTTGCAGTATGGCTTTTGTGTAGTTAGGGGTTTTTTAAAGTGTGAAGAAAGGTATGTGGGCTTTAAAACTGATTCTAAATCTTGAATAGAAAACACATGAATTGGCTTTAATAAAAATGTCACCTTTTTATTATTGACATTAATTTAAGTAATGGTACCATATATATTTTAAAGTACATATTGACTTGAATTGTGAGGCAATAAGATACCTTCTATATGTAATGATCACAGAACTAACCCTTATAATATAGTTTTACTTATTTTGTTTACTCTAAAAATCTATAGCAGAGTTTCTCTATTTTATATTTCATAGATTTAAAAAAAACCAAATAAAGATGGATTTAAATTCACTGTGGAATAGCATTAAGTAACAAACTGAGTAAGAAAAGGCAAGCAATTGCTTAATAATCTGGAATATTCTATATGGCTTTATTATATAACAAACAAGACCAAGATTTAGGGCTGTCTTTAACATCACTGCTGGCTTGAAGCAGGGTACACACATTAGGTATTGTAAAGAACACCAATCCAAACTTTTCTTCTGTTGTTTGCACTGATGCTAATTTTTTGTTCTTTTATGTTTATACAACATGTTATGTTGTGTGGGGGAAAATTTTTCCTTCTTTAAAAAAAATCTTTGATTTTTTTGTTCTTTGGGTTTTTTGGCTAAGTAGAGGACATGGACTAGTTGTAGCAAACAAAACATGCTGTTTGCTTTTGCCAAATGTCAGTGAGTAAGTACATTTGCTGCAGTGGTGGCACTTAGAGAACTAGATTGTGACAAAGATTTAAACCTATGAAGAAGGTTACAGTGTAACTATTTTGGTACTAGAACCAGTTCATGCTGGCCGAAAAGACAATGGTTTATGGACTTGCATCCATTTTGTATTTTTGTAATATTTGTAAATATGAACTTTTTAAATTGTTGCAAAGATGGTTTCTTTTGTAAAATGTTTTCAACGTTTACATTCAATCCAAGCCTTTGTATATTTTAGAGCTGTGCAACACTTTAAGTCTTGTATTTATTTTTAGTAAAAACGGTGACAATTTCATTGTGAACCCCTCTCGAAAAATGTATCAGAAAAGTTTGATTACCTAGAAAGTGTGTATAGAAACTGCAAATAAACGTGACTGCAATTAAACAACTGGTTTCTCTCTATTGTTATGTAATTGTATTCATGGGGTTTCACAAAGTATTTTATAGGCAACTGGACACAAAAGAGGGGATTTTTAACTGCAAAAGTTGGAACAAAAAATATAGTACCTATAATGGGCACTAATCTTTCATAAAGGAGAGAAAAATGCATTCCAACGTCCAAGCTACTTTCCTTGTAGCTCCTTTCGGGGCCAGGGAAAGATTTATGGCTTTATTTTGAAACATCTGCCTGCTTTGACTTTGGTAAATCTTCAGACTGTGCCTCCTTCCTAAGATGAGCAGCCCTTAATATATATGTAAGACAATATCCCACTATGTCACACAGCCTGTATTACGTAAAGCACACTTCCGTGCTAGTTCTAAGTGCTTTCGTATACTAACTCATATATTCTCACTGTTGTGTCCATTTCACAGATAGGGAAACAGCACAGGATGGTTACTTTGGTTGACCAAACCCATAGAACAACTAAGTGTTGGCGCTGGAGTTCAAAACCAGCAAACATGGCTCCAGGATCTGTCATCTCTGTACTCCAACTTGTGCTTATTGAAGACTGGAAATAACTTTCCCCACGTTCATACCAGACCAAGCACAGGCAACTGCCAAGGCCAGGCAACTCTGCATTCAGATTTAAGCATTGAAGTGCACCCCTGGAACCCAGGCAACATGGACATCTCTGCCACAAGGGGAGGAGGAAGGAGCTGGGTTGTATGTAAATACCAGTAAGCTTCAAATAATCAAACAACGAAAGTGGGGAGGTCATGCGCCCAACTGCCCCACCCTCGGGAGCTGTCCCCCCTAGAACAGCCATAGCTGGGAGAAGAGTTTTGAGTGTGCACTAGCTGCAGTGCAGCCGCAGGCACCCCTCTCCTCCACAGGGGTTTGCGCTCCGCTGCTTAGAGCCTCGTTCCGATCCGGACGATCTCAGCTAACGGAGATCTGGGGTCTGACGCCCAGACTTGACGGTAAGGAGGCCAGCGCCTTGCCTCTCGGTGGGCAACAAAGCCCCTCCCCGCCGCTGTCTCCCTAGCAACGCTCTCCTCCAGGCCATTCAGAGGCCCAACAGGAGCCTCTTCCCTTCGTTTTGACGGAACGAAAGGGTCGTGTCCTAGGCGGCCGCCGATTGGCTGGCAGGACCGTCCCTGCCCCCAGCCGCGCACGTGAGAAGTCGTGAACCCAGCTGCCTCCAGTCAGCGCCGCGCTGGGGTTCACGACGTTCGAGTGTCGCAAAATCAGGCGTGGTTTCCGGCAGAACGGCCGTTATAACGGTATTCTCGGCCCCAACGGCTACAGTAGGCGGCGAGCGGTTTGCTCGGCGTCTAGTGAGGGCTACCGCGGCAGTCTCTGGACCAGGAAAGGTCAGTCCAGGTTACTTTTTCCTCTTCTTGAACTCTTTTTAAGGTCTTGGGTGTGCGTGAGCGTACGAGCTGCGGGGCCCAGTCCTGTAAAACGATTTGGCCCCGCGGCCGGGCTCTCCTGAGGGATTCGGTTGGAGGCGCCGTGGTGGTTTGCGCGGTTCTCAGGGCCTCTCCGGTCTGCCTGCGATGTGCGCCCCTGAGGTTTGACCACCTGTTAAGGGCGTAGTGCTGACTTTCTGGGCAGAGTTGATCCTTTTCCGTGCTTTCTCTTCCTTGGCCGAGGCGGGTGGGGGAGGAGGAAGGACCCCGACTCCCAGACTTTTGCGGAGTTTTGAGTTTAAAGATTTGACAAACCTGCGAATTGGTTCAGACAGCGTGTTTTGAGATTGGAAACAGATTTTGTGGCTTTGGTGGTGACCGCGTTTGGTCAAGGACTGTGTAGACTCGCTGTTCTACTGTAAATATACTGATGAGGAAAAAGAAAATAAAGATGTAGGACTGTTGTGGAGACGTCTTCGTGTATTGGCGGCTGCCGGGGTCGGGAAAAACTGAAAAAATGTGGGGATCCTGTCAAGCGGCGAAGGCTTCGGCGCGTGCTCGAGGGACCCCCCCCCCTTCATTTCTCTCTTTGCGAAGAAATTGCCGAGCGATGAGATCTACAGTAATTTGTTTGACTGCTTTATCTCGCATTTGGCGGACTTTGCTGGTCTCTAACTTTGGCTATGGGAAATGAATAAGAGTCCTGCCAGATTTTTTTTTTTTTTTTGGTCCTGGGGATCGAACTCTGGGCCTTGTGCTTGTTAGGCAAGCACTCTACCACTAAGCTAAATCCCCAGCCTCAGTCCTGCCAGATTTAGAAAGTGACTGGTCTCTGTGTTAACCCATGATTTTGTTTCTTTACAAATTGAAGCCATCTGGCTGTAGTAATAATCTGCGTTGTATTTCTTGAAGAGGTCCTGGGGTGTCGCTCCGTTTTCAGCCCTCACCGTGAACCTTGCTTTGTTGGATAAATTGATGACAAGTAAATGCTTTGCGCCGGGAAGTGAATCTTAACGTGACTTTTGAAAATGTCTTTAATGTTTTTTAAAAAAATCTTAAAAAAATCAGATGGCAAGAGTTTAGGTTTTTTTTTTTAGTTTAGATTTCTATCGTAAAATATAAATGAGTTTCGTTTTAAGTGAACCTATTTTCTGAGGATTTTGGAGTTAAAGAATGAAGTTAATTTTGCACGATCTAGTTATGTTGAGCGCGAAGATAATGTTTTAGAAGCTAAAATTTTGTACCTCATGGAAAGAAGTGAAAAGGAATTAACATTTATGATGTGCTTGTCATTAACCAAGCATGATGCTGAGTGCTTAACTGTCATTTAGGCTTACACAGCTCCGTGAAGTAGACATTATTCCAGTTTTACAGGTTAAAAAATTGAGGCACAGAAAGGTTTAATGTCTGCCTAATATGAAATGGCAAATTTTGCATTTGCATTCGGATTCAAGTATTTCTCATTAAAGCCCAACGTCTTGCCTTGGCACTTAAAGGTGCAACAATTATTTTATAAGAAAGAGTTGTTGTATCTGTAATGTACAGTTACAGTGTGAATGCACATTGCATACATGTTATAACCCTGAAAAATTTTTGTCAATGTACTGTAATAACTAGTGGTTCTGTTGGGTAGATGTGGTGAATATGAAAAATAATAGTTGCCTACAGTGGGTGCCCTTGCTATCTCTGCCAGGCATTGTTTTAAACATTTGATTTATTAATTTGTTTAATCTTCATGACTCTATGAGGTTTACCTTATTTTATCCCTGTTATACAGACTTTTAAAAATGGAAACAGCATTTAAATTGTCCAAATTGACACAGCTAGTAAATGGGGGAGGTGGGATCCAAACCCAGTATTCTGGTAACAAACCTAAAGACTTAATGCTGTTTAATACTGCCTCTTATGTAACTAGACACGTACAATAGTCGCCTTCAAAGTATTAAAGTCTAAGTGTTCTCATCGTGGGGAAGGCAGTGTCCCATCTAGATAAGGTAATTGTTGATATAGCACCTTTGCTTTTGGGAGGTGGAACTTGAATTGAGTCTTGAAGTTGAATAGATTCTCCTAGGTGGAGAGACGGTTAAGGATATGACAGGAGCTAGAACCTTGGAGTCCAAGAGTGGTGTTGATTTGTTAATCAACAAAAGTAAATCAACAAACATGCCACAGAAGTAAAAATGTCAAAAGGACAGTGGTGGGCTCAATGCACACTGCCCCTGTGTTTCTCTATAACCAAATGTTGGCAGCACTGTAATTAAATTGGAAATTGTCTGAATGTAAGTTTATGATGGTAGTAGCCATACTTTGTCTGCAGCAAGCCATATAGTAAATATTTTGGGATCAGAACAAGGAGGCAAGTGGTAAGAGGTGACCTATGAGAGGTGGGCAGGGTCCTTAAAGATTTTGCAAGCCATGGTAGGAGTTTGGAATTTATTGTGTAATTACTATGGAAATAATTCCCAGTGATCTTAATAATAGAGCAACGCTTCCTAGTTATGAGACTTAGGTGAATTATCTAAGTGTTCTTTACCTCAGTTTTCTCATAAGGAAAATGAGAGATAATAATAGAACCTGCTTCATAGGGTTGTCAGTAAATTAGCAAGATAGAATATCTAATCAAGAAAAAATCCAAATTAAATTAGAAATAATGATTTTTAAACTGTGGTTTTGTTACAATTCTGTAATTATGATGAAATTACTGTCCTTCTGGATAAAAGTAATTTGTCAAAATGACTCAAGAAAAAGTAGAATAATTTGAATGGATCAGTAAGCATGGAAGAACTTAGAAAATGTTATAAAATCTGTGCCCAGATGGTTTTTTTCAGCTCTTTCAAATCTTCAAGGCACAAAAATTCTGGTGTGATGTACACTTTTTCAGACTATAGAAAGAGATGGAAAGCTTCTCAATTAATTTTGCAAAGCAGTTTTGATACCAACAGTTTATAAAAACGTACCAATATTGGCTCATTGATTATGAGAAATGTACAGATTTACCAATGCTTACTTCTTAGAGATACAGCCAATTTCTAGGTAAAATATCAACAAATTGAGTGCTTTTTCTCTGTAACTGGCTGCACCTCTCACCCTAAGGATGTCAAGAAATATATTAATATGTTGCAACAGTAGACCAAAAGAGAAAAGTCATTTAATTATCTGATGCTAAAAAGCAGTTTGGTACTGTTATTTGTTATGGTATAAAACTCTACGCATTGGGGCTGGGGATTTAGCTCAGTGATTAGAGTGAGGGCCTGAGTTCGATCCCCGGCACCACAAAAAAAAAAAAAAAAAACAAAAAACCTCTACGCATGACCTCAGAATGCTTAGCCTGCTGTAGACTGACTCCAACAGCCCTCTTTAGTGGGGAAGAGCTAGGGGAAAACTTTCAGAAACTATTGTTTGTACTTTATTGACCCAGTGTTTGTACTTCTAGCAATCTAGCGCGTAAAACTACTTGTACCAGTCCAAGCTTGTTTTTCAGTGTTCTTTAAAAGAGCAAAACATTACAGTAACTTGAATATTCATAAGTTGGGGATTAGTTAAATAAATCATAGGGCATTTACAAGCTAGGATACTAAGAATTTGTTAAAGTGACTGTTGTATATTTAAAGGTGTTGGTTTGGAAAGACTTCTCTTGCCTGGTTTGCCTAGTTTTGACCTTTATATGAATTGAATTGTCCACGGTTCTCTTATTTGTGCCTGGCTTCTTTTACTTGAGGTTGTGGTTGTGAGGTTTATTCTTGCTGGGGGCAGCAGTGGTTAGTTTATTCTCATTGCTGTTAATATTCACTCGTATGAATATACCACAGTCTAATTGCCCATAGCTTTTGTTAGTTTGAGTCAGAAAAAAATTCCAGTTTTAAAAAGCTCAATTTGGTGGGAATTACAACTCAAATTGGAGATGTTTTGTAACTTGAAATTTTTATACAACATTGGTCTGTGTTTGTCTAATTTGAGAGTGAACTCTCCCATCTTCTTCATCCCCTTTTGATTTCTCTGCTTTGGGCCTTTGGTGATCAGTACCTCTAGTGATGGAAAGAGAAGCAGGAAAGAGATGAAACTTGAATCTCTTAGTTGTGCCTCTCATTGCTGCCATGCATCAGGATGGATAAAGTGAATTCTCTTTTTCATTAAGGTGCCTCTCCCAGTAACTGTGACGCAGGCGTTCAAATCAAATCTGGAGGACAGTATAAGATAGAGTATGATACTGTTATAGTTATCTGTGTCTTGTTCTAGCTTGCTCCATAGTTACATGACTCAGAACCACAATTGAACCTTCAGAATTCTAGATTTTTCAGGCTTATAGTTAACATCAGTTTATTTAGGTTTAACCTAAAGTCCAATAAGGCAATCAAAATGAAGTGGAGAGCTACTGTAAATGAGTTTGCACCCACAGGTGCGGAGGTGATGTCTCCCAGGGTCTCTGCTCCATGCTTCACTAGGGTCCAATCTAGCATAGACCATGGGTGTACATTTTGGAGGCACTGCCTGAGTGAAAAGCCCTTTTGAGTTCCTTTACAGAAGTAGTTAGCAATCATGTTTTCTTGCTCAGTAGTTTCCAGTATTTACTCAATAGACTTTAAGTTGTAAAGCATTCAGTTCACAATTTAGAATTGCATTTAACTTTGATTTTTGTTCCTAGTCGTGGGCATTGTAGCCCTTCAGTTTTTAAAATCTTGTTCTAGTGCTGGGGAATGTAGCTTTATGGTAGAGCACTTACAGCGTTTGCAAGGCTCTTGGTTTGATCCCCAGTACTAAAAAGAAAAGAAAAAAAAAAAGACATTCCGAATTGCTCATAGAGGTGCTGGGGTCGCTCAGTGGTATGTAGATTGCTTGACTGGCCTGCTCAAAGCCACATGTTTGGGTGTGATCCCCAGTACCCAGCCCCGCAAAAGGTAAATTACTAATGGAAGGAGTCTTACTTTGTCATTCTAAAATCCAAACAAGGGCTGGGGATTTAGCTCAGTGATTAGAGTGTTTGCCTCGCAAGCATGAGGCCCTGAGTTCAATTCCTGGTACAAAAAAAAAAAAAATCCAAACAAAACTCCAGTTCAATTTGAGGTGTCATTCTGAAAGCATATCCGTATTAAGGTTATTTAGGTAGTAAGAGTGTAAAGTAACTTTTTTATGTATTGCTTTTCAGGAGTAAAAGTTTGCCACTCTTAGGTGACAAAGCAGTGTCACAAATAACCAGCAACTTTACAAATAATTAGGCTCAACTCAGAGGAAGTGGAATTTCTCCTGGTGCACAATGTGTACCAGCTCCAGTGAGGTTAATGTGGTTTGTATATTAAATAGAAAATGTCTTTGTTCTTTTCATAATGCTATATAGTTCTTTTCTAAATTGCGTAATTACATACAGTGAAATGCATAGTCATAAGTTAAGTTTTGTTATGAATTTTGACAATAAGATATAAAATTTCTATGAACATTGGGGGTACAAGTGTCTTTGTGAACACATGCTTAACATTTCTTTTGGGTAAATAGAAGTTGAATTGTTAGATCACAGAGTTGATGTAAATTTAATTAAATGGGAATCTGCCAAGTAGTTTTTCAAAGTGGTTGTGCTGTTTTTCCATTTCTGTTACATTCTACTATGTTTCCGTTACATTCTGCTATGTTTCTGTTTGCTGTGAACCAAAATATAGATTACTAAACTATGTAAATGTAGCTCACCATAAAATACATTTAGTCTTAATGCCACCTAATGTTTTTCATCTTTGGAGACAGTTAACTACCTACCAAGAGTCATTTTTGCCATAATTATGTGAAAGCACTTTGAAAAGCACAAGGCACCATCCAAGGGTAGATGATTTTTTTTTAAAATAAGTAATAATGTATAGCTCAATGCCAGGTGATTTCTGTCATGTATTTTGAAACAAAGACGTACATAGCTACCAAGTGTGTTATCGTCCCTTGATCTTAGCCAAAAGGCAGAGAAGCCTTCCAAGTGTATTTATCTTAAAATTATTCCTAGAATTCATAACTGATTCTTAGAATAAATTTATTATGATGAAATTTAATGGTTAGTTATAGTCTTGTATTTATATCTTGTCTTTTCCCAAAAATGTTTTAAGATGATTTAGAAATTAAAATTATCAAGAAAAATAAATGCTTAAGTGTTTCCTATTTTGTCCACAGAGTGGCACTGTTGGATTATTTAAAAATCAAAAGCCATGTAGCATTCTTTTGTTCATACTTAGAAGTGTTTGCTTTAAAACAGTTTTAGTGTAGAAGATTGTTCTTTCTACCCTAAATACATGAGGGGTTAAGCTCAGTGGAAAGTGTTGTCTTATGTGTAGAAGGGTTAATGAGAAAATAGTTTTGCAAGTACGTTATGTAGTCATAGCACTTACAGTGGGCAAAGGTCCTTTGATATCACAAATAGGTCTTTAGAGCTTCTTAAAAGTGAAATTAAACTCCTCAACTTTTAGTTTTGTCTTTCATCTTTCTTTTTGTTACTAAATCTTCCTCAGGGAAAGATACAAACCTCTGCTGGTGGTGATGGTGATATTGGTGGTAGTGCTGATGGTGATGAAGAGAACACTATTCTTTATGCCTTTCCACAGGATAATACATATGAGGATACTGTAAGTAATATTTATTGCTATTACACTTTACCATTTTAAAGAAAAAGATTTAAATTCTTTATATACTATGGAGTGCCTCTAAAATCATACTTAAGGAAGTATTTCTCACTATTGAATTTGTACACTTTCTTTGATTAGACAATGAGCTCTTAACTGTTTTGCTTCCCCCCTTTTCTTATGTAGTTGGCAATTCAGGGCAGTTTTGTACTGGAAATCTAAACCTTGATTCTTTTTAAAAAATCAATTCTTTCCTCACCTCTTTTCTTAATTGGTAATTATTATTTCCATCCTCACAATAGTGAGAATTTTTATTTTATCTCTGCTTTAGATTAAAATTTTTGAAAAGTTGATGAAAAATAAAAACAATTTAAACAAATAAATATAAAGTGGCTTTTCTCCCCTAGTACTCAGTGTGTCTGTTACAAAGTAAAGCATTAACTACTTTTAAAATATTACAGCAGGAACATTTTCAATCTGATACACCCGGCAACGGAGAGAGACTAAATCCACTTCAGGAGCTCATTAGCCTTTATCAGGTACGAAAATTCTGTTTCTTTAATGTGGTTTTCGAAAATGTTAAAGTGAAAATTCTCTTTATCTCATATAAAGAGAAAATGTGCAATTTATTGAAATTTTGCAGTATTGAATTGTTTACTGTTATCACCCCTTTGTGATGATTTTTAACAATTTCTAGTTAGAATAGCATTTGCAGATGAAATTTTTGAAATAGCAGTATGTGGACTTTAGAGCTTTTAAAAAGTTATTGATCAAATGTAATTATGTCTCTTTCATCTAGATCGCTCAGTATTGAATTAATTTCCCCTACAAAATCTTTGAAGGAAATTGGCTCTTTGGATGAAATTTAGTTTATGCTTAAATACAGATCAAGATATCTCCACTGAAACAAAATTGCAGCCTGTCAGTATTTTGTGGGATTTTGTAAAAATAAGCATGTTGATAGAGATTTACAGAAGTATATAATTATCAAGGGTTTTGTGAGCTACATACGCCAGAGGTAATGAAAGTTTATGAAAAGTTAGGTTTCTTAACCTCCACATTTTCTTGACTAGAATGAGCTGGCATACTTTGAAGAGTAGAACTCTGTGTGCATCTTTCTCAGTCTTCCTAGTGAGGACAGAA
>PVJO010003960.1:0-115756 GCA_004026905.1 Hystrix cristata | reverse complement strand
CTCCCCTCCCTTCCATTCACCCACCCCTCCCTATTTGCAACAAGTGTAGCTACACTTTACCATTTTTTCCCCTTTCATCTTACTTTTCTTTTAACCTTCTTCTTTATCCCCCTTTTCCCTATCTAGTTCTCTCTTTTGAATACTATCTCTCTTTTTTCTTTTTTAAACAAAATATCTATTCTACCACTTTGTCCTTATTTACACTTATGGTTTCTCATATCAGAGAAACAATTCGATGTGTACTACTAAGTGTCTGATTTATTTCACTTAATAGTATGTTCTCCAGGAACATCCATTTATATACAAATGACTCTAGTTTATCCTTTTTTACGGTGGTGTAGTACTCCTTTGTGTAGAAAAACCACATCTTTTTTACCCATTCATCAGTTGTTGGGCATTTAGGTTGTTTCCAAGACTTAGCTATTACAAATTGTGCTGCTATGAACATGGTTGTGCATATATCACTGTGATATGATGATTTTAATTCTTCTGGGAAGATACCAAGCTGAGGAATAGCTGGGTCAAATGGAACCTCTAGTTGTAGTTTTCTGAGGAATCTCCACACTGATTTCCACAGTGGTTGGACCAGTCTGCATTCCCATCAACAGTGCAGGAGGGTTCCTTTTTCCCCTGCAGCCCCGCCAGCACTTGTTATTGGTTGATTTCTTGATAATAGCTATTCTTTCTGGAATGAGATGGTATCTTGATGGTGTTTGTTTTTCTTACCTTTTCATGTAATTTTTACTGAAAGTTGGACATAATATGTAGGGCAGTAGAGACTGAGGTGAATAACAGTTATGCTTGAAAATGAGTGTCCCTCCCTGCAAAGTCTTTATCGTGGGTAGACTGAATCAGTCTGTCGATTTAGGAGATGAGCTGCCCTTCCGTTGTTTTTGTTTTTCCTTTGGTTGCCTTCAGCCTACTACATGTTTTGGACACCTCTGGTGTTCCTTTCACTTGGGTTTGGTATTCAGTTGCGAGAATGTTTCTTCAACGTTGCTGCTCCACAATCTACTTTAGGCTTTCCTATAAAGCAAGGATCTCAGAGGGGTCTTCCTCCAGGTTCTTGCGTATCCTCTAGAGCAGCCTCAATTATTTGCTCCTTTACGATGCCAGCCTAGTTCTGGTCTAAGGGATTTTTCTCTGTTCTGGGTGAGTATCTGTTACTATCTCTGCATCTCTGTGTCAGGACTTTCTCTGAGATGTCCTCCTCATCTGTCAAATTCCACTTTGTACCTTTAGTTGGTCTTTTCTATTGTCTCTCCCTTCCTGGGATGGAACACTAGCAATCGGGTCCAGGATGATTTCCTGTTCTTCTACCAACGCAAAGAAATTTTTCGTGTTCCCTTCACCTTGTCTCAGTGCTTGTTCACCCATGCAGCCCCAGGATGGTTTACTGCCCTTCTGCCGGGGTGTCTTGAGGAGACAGAATAGAGTGATCCAGACAGGGCTTTGTGTGTTTCCTGCATAGACATTGCTCCACTCTCCGAGGCTGATACCCGGAGGGGAAGTTTCCTCTGTGTTCCCATCCAGCCCCCAATCTTTCCTGTGTTCACCTGGTTAGGTGTATGGAGAAGGGTGTGTGCCTGGCTGTGAACTCCCCTTGTGTCAGCTCCAAATAGTTCTCCACTGACATTAGTAAGTCATTAGATACGTAGGCGAAAACTATTTGCGTCTATGCTGGGCCCATTTTTCTACCGTAATGCTTCCCTGCCTCAGTGAGCCTCCACTCATGTCCTCGTCTGTGGAAGAACCTGTCTTAGATTTCTGGCTAATGGATGGTGCTGTGTCTCCAGATATCTGATGGGTTTATACAAAATCATGATTGCTTAGCTTCTTCTTGTCAAAGTGGCTACAGTCTTCTCCCCAGGTTTCTACATTTGAAGCAGAAGCAGGAATTTAAATGAGTTTCGGGTGTAATTTTAATTCCTCTTGCATTATAAATCTATGGGTCTTTATTTGAAAGGTAATTTTAGCCCTTTGCTGTCTAATTCAATGCTGTCACAGAGAGAACTTATTATGAATGAAAGCTGTATATCGTGTCTTCTTTCTTCGTAGATTTTGAATAAATTGTGATAGTTCATTATAGGGAAAAAGAGACACTTAAGAAAAATCTTGGTTGACAAAGCACTTTTATAGTTTCTGAAACATAAAACAATTTATGAACATGCTAAATTGATAAATGATTGATTACGGCCCAAGAATATTCTACATATAGCATTGTTAATAGAGTATTGTACTTAAGTCATTGCTCCGTTATTTCGTAAATCTGTCATATAGGAAAAGTTTTTTATTCTAAAACTACATTCAATTATTTGTAAGGAGGGCAAAACATAATGTGTCCTTTTGTCATTCCATGTGCTTAAGAAGATTCAATGATGTAAGCATGTAAAAGTGCTTATCTCAGGAAAAGTACACAAGATTTTTCTCTTATTAGAAATATTTTGAGAGTACTTCTCCCACAATATAGTCTCAGGCCAGTTTCAGCACTTTATCCACCTCAATTTCCTTATTGGTAAAAATGAATTATGTAACAAATTGCTTTACAGTGAACTTTACAAATCAGAATGGCTAGACTCAAAGACAGCACCTAAGAGGGGCGTTGTCTGTTACAATACTGCATAAGAGATGCTCCTACAATTATTCAAAATAGTGTTCTTAATCTTAAATATGATCACCAATTATGCCAAAAACAGCACCTCCAGAATTTACTTAAAACATTTTGATTAAAAAATAATTACATTTATTACTTTCAGTAAATATATCTCTTATCAATTAGGAAGATAAAGTCATATTGTTTTATGTCTAATCAAATCATATAAGATACAATATACTCTTCTAAGTGAAGCCAATTTCCACAGAACATATAGGCCCATTCTAAATGTACATTTGTATTGTCCTATCAAGGTTAGATTTTTTTTATATGTTGTATATTGATGATATTTATAAGTAAAAAGCAAAATATATGGTAATGTACCAACACTGCAACAAATATATAGTGTGATTAAATACAATAAGTATGACACAACCAAAGAACTCGGATGGGCTAACTAGTCAGGGAAGTCATCTGTTTAAGACTATCTGAATTAGCAAATAAAAATCCAGGATACTGTACTAAATTGAAATTTTAGATAGATAATAAATATTGCTTTTAGTATGAATACGCTACAAATATTTCATAGAACATGTTCATACTAAAAAAGTCAGGCATTATTCATTTGAAATCCCAACTTAACAAAGCGTGCTGTGGTTTATCCAGTAACCTCACACTCAATGCCCATTTAATTCTGAGTTGTGCTTGGCCCTTGTCTTAGTTACTTTTCTCTCTTTGCTGAGATAAAATACCCAGCACTCAAAGTTATGGGAGGAAAGGTTTATTTAGCTCATAGTTTCTAGAGTTTTTTTTTTTTTAATCTTTTTTTTTTTTAGTGCCGGGGATCAAACTCAGGACCTTGTGGTTGTGAGGCAAGCACTGTAACCACTGAGCTAAATCCCCAGCCCCTGTAGAGTTTTAAATCCACAGTCATCTGGCTCCAAGGGTGGCATGGCAGACAGGCAGAAGGCAACAAGGTAAGCAAGACGCCTGAATAGCTTCTGTCTGCGGCTTCTATCTTACCCAGGCTGCCAGGATTAGAGTAGTGCCAAACCAATCAGTGGATTAGTTTAGTAACCACATGCCCTTAATCCCAGCATCACACATGCTAGATTCAGCCACCCCTGAAAAAGCCTCATCTATAATCGAATCAGTCTTTGGGGGGACATATAGGAACAAACCATAACAGCCCTAATTCTAAAAATCGTTAGTGATCTCTTCCCTTCTTATTACATGCAAAAGGAATAGCAGAAATTCAAATGAACCACCTAGGCAAGTTAGGGAATCTGTAACTACCAACACCCTGAAATTGCTTCTACTCATTCGGGGATATCTTGAAACTAAAACCACATTGAGGTCAAAGGATTGTTTGGTGGTTATGTCCACAGAAATTTTAATCTGGACCTACATGCCTTACAAGGTCTTTTAGGCTTTGGAACAATCTACTGACCTTAGTAGAGAAAGAATTTCTTTCCAAATTGGTTGCTGCTTAAGGTCTATACTTTGGAGGAATGAACAGTTCTTCTAGCTTTAACCCCATACTCAACAACCTGAAGGATCGGAGTCACAAAGTCTTGTTTCTTTTGATCCACAGTGAATCTGTGGATCAGCTGTTCTCAAATGTAGCTGCACCAGAATCCCGTGGAGGGCTTGATAAACACAGATTCTAGATGCAGCCCTCAAAATTTCTGATTCAGGAAGACTGGGGAAAAGCCCCAAGTTCCCTGATGACATTGACGTTACGGCTCTAGGAAACCACATTTTGGAAATCTTGCTCTACTTTAGAATTGCAAAAAAGAAAGGACATTCTAGTTGATTAACTGAGTATGCTGTTTGCTTGAAACCTCTAAAAGACTATATAGTAAGAAAGGGTTAGATAAAAATTGTATCCATAATACCACGTTGCATTTTAGTTTTAAATGTTTTGGGGATCATTATAAAGAAATGTATTATGTGAAGTCTAAAGTTTAAATTTATTCTGTTCTAGTTTTTTGAAAATCGATAATACATGTTGGGATGAGGATGAAACCTCTTTGTCTAACCATGCCAAAGAACAGGGAAATACTATATTTTAAAATTAACTTTTAAGTACAAATCTGAAGAACATTTAAAATTACATTTGCATATGGATTCTTAGTTGGCATTTCTAAAAATAAGCAGGAATAAGAAACAAAATCTTCCAAGTACCCAGATTCTTTGTACTTAAGTACTGTTGGAAGGAGCAGACTAAGAAGAGGGACAACATTCAATGAGTGAAATTACAAGCAATTCAGTTTTGTTATTTCTCTAAATAATGTACTTCCTCTAAGGCACTGAAGATATTTTAGTAACTTTAACTTCTCTTTCTCTGTGAAGTGGCTAATCAGCAAGCACTTCTAAGTGTAATTTAATGAAATGAGAAAAAGTAGTTAAAGAATTTATTAAGCCTAGTATTTTAAAGTGTTCAAAAATTCTGTTGGACCAGCTGGCTCAGATAAGTGAGGATAATACATAAATTTCAGCGAATATGTATCCACCATGCTTTGAAATATAAAAATGGCAGAATTTAAAATTGTTTAGCCACTGAGGTCTGAAGACTAAAAGAGAGTCATTTGCAACTCAAATTTGTGATGTGGATGGTGGCGAGAAATTTAGCAGAGAGATAATTTTTTAAAAATATGAAAAAATGAGATCCCCTGGAGGCGTTTAGAGTTTGCACCTTCTCTTAAAACTCCTTTACTGCGCGCCTCATGAATTAGCCAATGATATACTGATTGATGTACATAAAATTACATCGAAAGGGTTGGCATATTTTAGAAGAAGCCTTTCCATAAAAATTAGTCTTCAGATCTCAAACCAGTAAGATTTAAAAATAGTGGGTAACATACAAACTTCTTGATAAGACTTTAAGCCCCAGGGATTCCTAAGCGATCTTATTAGCTATGCTTCACATTAGATCATGTGACAGCAGGCATTTTTAATGTCTTAATCAATACAACAAATATTTACAGTGCTACTACTCTGTTCTAATTCTTATTCTAGCTAACTGACATATCTAATCCCAATTCATCCTTAAATTGTGGTTTAAATCAAAATAAAGAGGGGCTGGGGATTTAGCTCAGTGGTTAGAGTGCTTGCCTCACAAGCACAAGGCCCTAAGTTCGATCCCCAGCACCAAAAAACAAACAATCAAACAAACAAAACCCAAAAAAACAAAGTAAAGATTTTAGGTTAGTGTTATATAGAAAGCACTCTTCATCATACATTTGAATTTATAAACATTTTTTTCTCTAGCCTATAAAAATAATTCCAGATTTATCAAGTAACAGTTCTGAGAAATTCAGAACAACAACATTATATGTCTTCTAAATCCACAATCCGCTTGGGCCACCATCCCAATTTAATCCTATTCCATTCTACCTGTTGACCCCAGAGACATGCTGTAAGGCCACACCGTAGTTCATTCTTCTTTTGGTGTGGAGACAAGCCCTGGGCTGCTCTCCTTGGTCTCCTAGGTCCTCACAACCTCCAAAGGCTACTCACATTAGCGATTCCACCTTTTTATTTTTTTCTTTTATTATGAGTGCGTAGGTTGATTGAAGAAAGGAGAAGAGTTAAAAGCTTTGGATCCTCTCCTAAAGATTCTCATCTAGAAAAAAGACTGTACAGCATCTGTCCTTGTGGATCAATCTCTTTAAGAATTCTACATTGAGGATTTGGGCTGTGATCTTGGAGTAATATGAATTCACAAGTTTTGTCTTTGGTGTGCATATTTTAAATTGGTGTATCTACCACCCTTTGTGGGAAAAAATGATGACTCTGAGTATTAGAGAGTTTCAAGTCCTTCTGACAAAATACTGTCCCATATCAATCTTTAAATGCCTTGCTAAAAGCTATATACAAAATTTAGAATTCCCTGAAGCTATCTTGGATTGTATCCAAAAACAGGTCAGCTACCCAAGATACAGAAATATGTCATTGTCACATAATCACATATGTTAGAGAGTAAGGGCAAAACTATTCCATGACATTTAATATTATTCTGTTAGGAAAAACAGAAATAGAAGCTTCTCACGGGGACTTTGGCTATTTTGCCATTAATGTTCACTTCATTACTTAGTGTTCATATTTAGCAATTAAAAGTCTTTATTTTGCCTTCCTGACCTGAGGGGACCCCTCTTTACGTGTACTGTAAAAAAATAAAGTCTAATTAAAAATAAACACAATTTTCCTGAATTACAAATAAAAATTTTAGTGAAATTGGTTCGAACTTACAAATAGATGACAGTGCTCTGAGGCTATTTTTTTAGGTACGATTAAACACTATGTCTTTTTATATGTACTGTACTCAATTACTTCTCAATGACTGTTGTTATTACCCAATTTGGCCAATATACTTCTCTGTCATCTACCTCGCATCATGTTCTATAACCAAATTTTCCTACCATTTAATGTAAGTGTCATTTTTACATTAAAAAAATACAACTATTTGTTATATTTGAAATTAGAAAATTACTCCAAATGCTGCTATCATAGTTTAAGTAATTATCGTTAGGTTTCACCTTCACCTTTTCCATGAGAGTAAGGAGAGTATATTCCAAAAATAATATATCAAATACTAGTCTTTTAATTTGAAAGTAACTTTAACCTCCTGTTTTCCCCATTACTTGCAAGCCAGTCAAAATAAAATTTAGTAAGAGAATAGGAGAAACTCGTGAAGCCAGAGTAAGTGACATTTGTGAAACATCTTTTGAAAAATGTAGCTTCAAAATTTCTCTCGCAATGCATGCAATTTAGGCTGTTTTCACTCACAGAGGGCTTAGTCAAACAGGTAGAATATTTTCGTACCCTAGGCTTGGCCAGTTAAACACGGCAGCTTGTAAAACATTGAGGCCAGCCATCTGTAGACTGGTGCGTGGAGTTCAACCTTTCTTAAACTAGATTCTCCACCTCTCCTATCAGAGCAAATCAAATAGTCCCAAGCCATCAAGTATGTAAATCTGGAATACCTGCTATGGTAGACCTGAGGGCTTGTCAGGTAGAATCTGGGACTTTTCCTGGATGCAAAGGAGGCCTTATACTTCTACATCTTTTAAGTTGAGCATGTTTATGAGATTGACTTTGGCCCATAAGTCTGAGCAGAAGTGACATGTATATATACCCCAGATGAAAGATTTCAGACCCAACGGATGATACATAATGGTCCCTTCATCTTATTGCCGTGACTGGCAGTATGTGTTAAGGTGAAACGAGGCCCCTTGGATGGCTCTGACGATCAGACTCCTCCTAGTGACCAGCTTAGTTCACATAGCCCGAGCAGAACATCTATTCCACAGCCTATTCTGACAGATGCATACTCCATGGTCTCTTTGGGAAGAGCCCAAACCTCACTTAATAAATTTTCTAGTCCTCTTTGAAATGCAACATGTACCATAAAATCATGAACAAATATTTAGCTCTGAAGCAACCATACATTTGATGATGTGACCAATTAGAATGAATAGGCAACAATTTTCCATTTTACTAATTTCATTTCAAAACAACTTTTAGTAGTACCCCAAGCATAGTTTAGCAATCCATCAACTTCTACAAATTATTAGTGAAATAATTAGGTCGAAAATGATTTCTGAAAATTTCTGCATCTCCTACAGGGAGAAAGTTTGCTTAAAATTTATACAAGGATTTAAAGTAGAGATTTAAATTGATTCTACATCTAAAGAAAAAGTCACTTATAACTTAATCTATTTTTCTGAAGATATCAAGTCTGAGAAGAAGGGATTACAGGTAGGAATATGGTCATCATCTAACCTGAAAGATGCTTTGATTCAGAAAGAAACAGAATTTTTTTGTAGTGTTTTGCACAATTTAGCAGTTTACCCCTTCAGTCTCAGTCACTGCCTCATGGAAAGTGTAAACAGTACTCACTATAAGTGGGCTGTAAGAGTTCACTGCCATTATTGTTTTTGGTTGAGAGGCAGGTGTGAGGAAATACATCAGTTAAAGCTTTAAAATATAGGAGTTTGATATTTGATGATTTAGATATTTTTCCTGCTAACTTTCTGTCAGATACCATGCAGTAAGTTCTGAGTTTTTAACTCATATGTCTGTGAGCATATTGAAGACTACTACAAACAATTTTATTGTAATTCAAATCCAGTTCCTATTATCATCTGAGGAAATGGTATGCTTGAAGATGATGTATCTATAGATATAACTAAAAATTCATTTGGGCCTGAACTCCAGTAATTCAACCCATATTTTCCATGACCACAAGCCAAATGGAGATTTGTTCTTTATCCGGAAAAACCATGTCTTTCTCTGTCTTCTAACTATTCCACCTTCCAGAATTATATTCTTCATTATGAAGCAGAATAATGATACCGTGTGCCAGGTTATTCAGTAAGTGTGGGAGCATTTGGGAAAGAACTCTTCCTGTTCAATTCGCTTCACTCCATTTTAAATCCACATCCCTGACCAGGTCCTCAGCAACTTTGAATATCATGGTAAAAGTGGTTTACTTCTTTCTGTTTTAATGAATCCTTGAATTAAAAACCATATGCCTGAAAGAAAGCATTTCTTGAATATTTTCATGGAATATAAACAAGAAGGAAACTAAATACTTGTAAGTATCACTATTTGTTGGGTTCCGTTCCCACGTGATCACACTGAGTCTTCCAATTCAACAAGACCGGCATTATTACCCCAATTTTTCAAACAAAGAAATTGCTGTTTAGAGAAATCAGAGAAATTAACTCAATTTGTGCAACTAAGTCTTTTTTAGACTGAGATTTGGACCTTAAGTGTCTCTTATGGCCAAACTCAAGATATCTCTACAGCTCTATATGGTCTTGTGGGAAGCAAAACACAATTTAAGTCAAACAGCATATTCTACTTCTCTAGATCCAACCTAACGCCTTTCAGAACATAATGAATGATACTGATGATCATGTTACGGAAAAGGAAATGAGGGAATAAATGGGGCCAATTACTCAGTAGTAAATGTACCTAGAATCTTTGGAAATGGAAGAGTAAAGAGATAAGACTGGGAGGAGTGTCTGTGTAGAGATATAGTGGGACACAAACTTCAAGGAGAAGTGCACACAAGTTTTTTCACCTGTGAAATTCCAAATTTTGTAACTTAATATGTAGGAAGGGATGGACCCTTATTTGTTGTCAGGTTAGGTGCAAAATAGTAGACAGGTACAAAACCTGAGCGTAATCTGGATAATATCATCTTAATAGGATTATTTCTTCAAGGACGTGTTGTTATGCCTACAAGACTTGTTGCCTACTATTTTGACTGAGAGTTAAGAGATGAGCATGTTAGAGTCCTAGGTCTGCTATTAAATTGTAAGGAATAAATGCTACCTCACAAGGTCTTACTTTCCTCACTTACAAAGTGATGATAGGAAAGTAGGTCTTTCCTGCAACATGATTCTAAAGATACATAAAGTAACGTGTTTAGATCATGGGTTGTTGGGGTCAGACAAATGAGCCAACAGGCCTCTTTCTGCCATAATGTAGCTTTCTTATCTTCAAAGACAAAATCAAAGCTTCAGTTTCAATAGGTGTTGAATTGGGATAATTAATAGTTCATTCCTTGTTTGGTTGTCTAAAGGATTAACAATGAGGTACAAGTCTAACTGTATAAAATGCAGGCCTTGGCATATAGATTCAGATAAATTAAATATAATTATTTTGAATAATATACACTTAAACAATCCACAAGGAAAGAGGCAGGTATGATATCATCCTAAATTTGACAAACATGCCAACAGTTTGCAGTTTTCTACTCTGTAAAAGTAGAATAAGCAGTTTGGATTACCATGCACTACAAAGATGTGTGGTGAATACTATTCCATAATCTTCTTGGATTTCCTTGGCACATTAAAGTGTCCTCTTTGGAGTCTGTTTGCATTTTGACTATTAAGAAGATAAGCCAAAGGCAGAAAGGAAATGGGGGGGGACCCCTTTCAACACAATCAGTTTTAGGGAAAAGGCACATGTTCTGTGAGAGGAAAAGATTACTGACAAGTAATGTCAAAAAGAATAAAAAGCGAGTCACCCCTTTTGGGGAGAATTATTTTAACTTTTCAGAAATACACACAAACCCAACCTGAAGCTCAGTGAAGGGTCACGAAAGGGTGGAGAGTAGACTACATCTTCAGCGTCTGGACCAAGACTAGCACGTGTCATGCATGTCTGCACTGACAGAAATCTGAGCTATTTTAATTCAGTCTAATTTGTCAAATCTTCTTCTGCAAGGACAGCAAACAGTCGCATTGTGGGTAACAATTGGGAAAAGTACCTTTTGGAGAACTCTGTGGCCTATTATTTTTGAAGTCAACCATAAAGTCCTATAAATGATAGTCCCTATAAATGTCAACCCAGATAATTCAGCTGACATCAACACGCAGAAGTTCGATGGACTGTTAGAGATATCGGGGTTGAATACAGCGTCTAACGTCAAAATCACGACTTTGTAAATATTTCCTTCTTTGCATGCAGATTTAATTATCTTATACTCTGGAAAAGAGCAAAACTGGGGCCAACATCATTTCAAAGGAAAGAAAAATGTGTTCCTATTTTTATAGCCTTGTAAAAGCAAGGAAACGTCTGAAGAGAAGAAAAAATAACAGACTTGAGGAAGAATGCATTATGCCCCAACCCAAACTTATTCAAGATGTCATTCCTGGATAGAATTCTGTGCTCTCAGCATTGGACGGGCTGGCTAAGCAAAGGCAGCTTCTACACAGACTGTCTTCAGAACATGATACTGACGGATCATTTCTACAAACAGGCCGGACTGCAGTGAAAAGCCTTGTGAATGTGCTAAGACCATTTTAACAGGTCACTGGAGACCAAACTGCCTGAAGGAGAGGATCTAAGCCAAGTCCTGCGAAGAGCTCATAATATATGAATAATGAAGCACTTCAGAAAAAAAGAATACATGTAAGATGAAGATATTCCCAAAGATATTTCTCGTGTCACTAATATTTTCAAGGATCTTTCTAGCTGCAACTCGATTAGGTGTTTCAGGATATGCAATATGTTTTCTTCGTGACATTTTGACTTACAGCTCTTTTTCGGTCTTATACAACAGGTATCCATTGTACTAAAACAGATAGAAGTCTTGTCTGAAATAAACATGAGGCAATATAATGAATTGACCCAATGTAGAAACACTCCACACACACATACGCAACTAGAACTACTAGGGCCTTCCAGGAGCAATAATGACAGAAGAAAGGTTCATTGAAAAAAAATCAGTCTACTTCCAAACGGGCAAGTGGCAACTACTGCCAACAACCCCACACAGAATCTAATTTCAACACTAAACATGTGACTCTGACCAAAAGGCACTTCGTCATCTCTTACTCCCTCATCTAACCCAAATATATGATTTTTCTCTGAATTTTACTATTCAATTTCAAGTCCTTTAAAGTCTTTAAAATATATTATCTTTACTAATGAATCATGGTTTAAATCAAGTTTCATTAAGAGAAGTTTGTTATTGTGTATGCACAGAGATTTTAACTGCCAAACTAAAATAGAATATTTCTTGAGTTGCAGGTGACCAATTAGATTAGAACACAGAGGAAAAATAAGAACCATTAGGCAATTGGAGATTTAGCTCCAGTGGAAGAACCTTTGGCTAGCAAGCACAAGGCCCTGAGTTTGATCCCCAGAACTCAAAAAAGACAAAAGGAACCATTATTATTCAATTATAAAAAGAACTATTGTTTCTAGTATTCACCTTTCCTGGGATCATAGAAAGGAAATGTAGGGAGACATCTGGGTGTTCATTCTTTTCACATTTTTGCATTTAAGTCTTACTTCCTCAAAATAAGAACAAGCCTCTATGTCTTGGCAAGTGCTTTATGGACTTTTGAAAACTTATTCCCTAAGGTACATTCACTAAAGATGGAACATTGTGGTTATCATTCTTAAAAGGAACCCCCTTCATTATGAGGACAATTTTATTTATTTTTAGAATTTTTTTTTTGTTTTTTTCTGTTGCCAATTCATGTTATTGCATATCTAATTTTATCTTCACAAAATTCTTATGAGGTAAACAGTGAGTAAACTCTCAGGGGCAAAGGCAGGGTTGATATTTTGCACCACTGATGCTAAGTACATAGGACATTTTTATCGGTATTTCTTGAATAAATGGTTGAATTATCCCCTTTCAAACAATAAGAAAATCAAGATTCAGTGATATTAAATGATATTCTCAAGATCTATTTGTTGAAAAGCTACTACTAAGATTGGCTTTGGGGATTTCTGATTCATAATCCTGAGTTCTCTGCACCATCCAATTTATTAGTTTTTTTTTTCCTGAATACTGCATGTACTATCTCCCAATATTTTTCCCAATAAATCATGTCTTTTATTCCTAAGAAACAGAATAAAGATGCAAAATATTTTCCATCTTTATTTTGAAATCATAACGCCAAATTGTATTTTAAGAACCAAAAACTATTAAAATAATAGAATACTCATTTCTTTTAAGAAGACTCATTCTTCACAGAAGACACTATTGTCTTAGCAAGAAATATTAGACCTTAAATATTTGTCTTAGACTGTTAGTTGATAATAAAATGTATTTATCTTTGAGATGCTTGTTTACTTAGCACTTTCACATGTTACTTCCTAAATCCACCAAAAAAACCATTTATTCCCATTGTACAGATAAGGAAGTGGTAGGAAGTTGAATGACTATTCCAAAGTTGTATAACTTTAGAATCTTAAATTTTGTGCTTCCAAGAATGTTCTTTGTTTCTGACCCTGAACACTTACTCATTGTGACTTTAATTTTCAATAATGACTCTTTTAAGCCTTGTAGCATTTACTTAATGATAATTCTTCTTTTATTAAGAATTTTGGGGTTAAAGAGATACTTGCCAAAGAATATGGGACGATGTAGAGTATGACCCTATGCAACCGGCCAGTGTCGACTCGCACACTGTAGTGTGGTGGAGCTCTGGAATAATTATGGAAACAAGCACATAGCGAGGAGAGAAATGAATAGACAAGAGCCACCAGAAGTCCTTCTAATTAAAACATCTTTTCTAATGAAAATATTTGAGCAGTTCTGAATTAGTTTGGATTAGCATACTCCTCTTTTTAAAAGCAAATATTCCGGAAAGATCAAATCTATAGTCATAGTAACAACTACTTTAATAATCACATGAATATTGAAATGAAAACAGCTAATTCAGAAAATGGGAGTTTTGCTGGGCAGAGAGGAATGTGATATAATTTCGGAGCATTGAGGATATTAAATCACTCGGTAGAGCTAGAAAGCAGTGGGATTGCTTAGTACTTGGAAAGTAGAAGGCAAAGCAGGAGGTGATCAGATAGTTGTATACTACAGGCGAGTTGTGCCTCTGGGCTCGGGATAGCAGCCATGTGTTACTGAAAATTATCTGTGCACATGGCTGTAACTTTGAGTGTATGAATTCCCAATAATTTTTAAATCTACAAATAGAAGTTGCCCTGTGTCAGATCTGTTTCTGCATTCCATTAAACTTAATCTTTTATAAGCTGCTACTTCACCAAAACGCATGTTAGCCTAATCAGTTGCTACCAAGTGTGCACGTGTGCACACACACAAACACACACACAGACCAAGGGAGGAAGGGAGAGAGACAGAAACAGGGAAATAATAAAGATTAAAAGATTTTAAATGGTCTAACACTCCCTGTTTTAAGAATCTGACTTTTTGTTTTGTTTTTCTCAGCTTCCCATATCGTTTGTCTATTCCACTAATATTTTGTAAGGTTATATCATTTGTAAAGCACTGTGCTGAATTTTAAAGATTTTGAAACAAACCCACAAACTCCCACATCGAGGAGCTCAGGTCCTGGTGTGGTTCTGTAAAAGCAGTTTCCACAGGATGGTGTGGGAGGAAGAGGAGCACCGCGCCTCAGTGAGCCTGCAGTGTTAGGGAGCTTCTAGGTGGCCACGTCAGTTGAATCTTTATTTTCAGCCATGATTCAGATTCCTGCAAGTTGCCAATGCAGTTGTTTTGGGGCTAGTTTAAAGTCTTCGCTAAATCCAACTTCTCCCTGCAGGAAAAATCCTACAGAGGCTTATAGATCTAACAGTCACTTAGTCACTGAATTTTAGCCATCGAACCACTACAGAATTTTAGGGAAATCTGCATTCCTTTTGATCAGAGAGGACAAAGATATCTGCACAATTAGTCAGTATCGGCCAACACATTCCTACAGCTTTTTACAAGTTGAATTCTCCAAATTTGTTATTTGATATTCTTAGCTTTCATATTTCCATTGAAAATATTTTACCACCCTAACAGGTCTGTAGCTAGTAAATACATGAATCTACAAACGCTGCATAATAACTTAGTGTGTGAAAGACCAACAGCATAATCTTACTGATTTTCCATTTTTCTTCATAGACCAAATATTGATAGAATATAAAAGGAGTCTGCTTTGTACGCTTAGTTTCAGGCTAGTTAATACTGGAAAGATTTTTGAACATACATGCTTGAAAATGTGTTTACGTTACAATTGTTTGGTCGGCACCATCATTTTGTTATGCTTAGAAACTCTGGGCCTGTGTGTAATCTGTACTTAAACACACTTCAAAAAGTCTTCACCTCCAAGTGACTTGTATGCAGGAACCAGCAGGGTGAGGTGGAGGAATATTGAATTATTTGTTGCTATTAGTTCAGCCAAGTGAAGAAAAAATGGGTGATGATCTTTTGGACTTGTCAGGGACATGATGGAAGGAGGAAGAGTCAGGAGACAGCTACATGTTTGGGAGCCCCGACAAGTGTGTGTGCAATAGGCCCTAAATTTAAAGAGAAAAATAAAAACTTCCCTGGTGACTAATGTGGGCATAATGAACAATTAGAGTAGGATAACAAGCTGTAGAGTACATTCTTATTCAACTAGCAGAAATCAGTCACTGAGGCTTTCAAGAGATAAGAGAAACTACGGGCAGGCTTCAGCAGAGCAGCTGAAATTACACAGTCACTCCACACTCTTTCTGCATTTGTCACTGGTGGATGTAAATATTTATGGCTCAGATGACAAATGACTTACCTGATTTGGCGATTCAAGGCTCTGGTGCAATTCTAGAGTCACCGGAATGGTGTTAAGTTTCTGCGGCAATCTGGGCTGGATTTAGGCTAGGGAGTTGTAGCAGCTGCAAATGAAAATGTGTCATAACCCAATGCACCCCCATAATCCTCCTACTCTCACACATGTCCCCAAGCCAACCCCCACCACCAGAAAAAAAATTAAAAAAATCTGTGTCATGAGTTGTAAGGAGAAAAGCTTTCCAGCAACTAGAATTTAGGAAAATGTGGAGTGCAGAGAGGGAACTAAACTAAGCACGTTCAAAGTACATAAAATTAAAACACGCCAGCCTCATCTGTTGAACAGCATGGTGTTCTGGCAGTTCATAAGCAAATGTTTAATAATATTTATAGTTCAGCTAAATAAGGAATTAATAAAGAAAAAAGTGGCTTGTCCTGGATGAAATCAACTTGGTGTGCTCTCCCAGATTTTGACCCTAAGATTAGGCAGCCGAAAATCACCTCTGGTACCCAAGGAGTGCAGAACTCTGTAAAGTAACTCAGGCCAGGGAAGGCATTTAAAGAAATATTCTTTACCTACGCGATATTCCACCCTTTGATAACTACTGTGTACCACCGGTCAGAGAGACAATGGTCTTTCTTTTCTTCTCCAGCTGTGATCTTCAATTGCAACCACAGAATATTCAGAAAAATCCATTTCAAGTGGATGATATTCTGGGGTCGAACTTTTACCAGATTGGATACAGTCATAGACTTTTAAAAACATTTGTCAAAATTCTCATCTTGCAGCTACTTTCCTTGAAATTATTAAAATCTTAAGTAGATTTTCTGTTTGCTTTTTGCATGATAAATGACTTTGGTAGGATATTTCTATAGTATTTTAAACAGCTTGCTTCAGAATTTATTTTAAATTGATAGATAACTTTGTACATTTTATTTCATGCAACATGAAATTTAGCTGTACATATACAATGTGGAGTAGTTAAATCTAGCTTATTAACACATGTATTACCTCACAAAGTTATTATTAGTGTGGTTAGAACACATCATTTCCAAACTTTACATTTGCAAGAATATAATATATTGAAATCAATGATAGTCATTTTTCTATATAATAGATACCTTGAAATTAATTTCTCCTAACTATAATTTTACAATCTTTGACCAATGTCTCCCCACTTTTCCTTGTCCTGAACCACCCTCGCCTCTCCTAATCATCATTCTAATTTGCGGGAGATCAAATCTGGGGCTTGTGCTTGCTAGGCAAGTGCTCTACCACTGAGCTAAATCCCCAACCCCGTGGTAATCACCATTCTACTCTCTACTACAATGAGATTGAAGTTTTTACATTCCACATACGGTGAGATCGTGTGGCATTGGTCTGCTGTGCCTAACTTATTTGATTTAACACAATGTCCCCCTGGTCCATCCATGTTGCAGATGACAAGATTGCACTGTTTTTTAAGGCTGATTAGTATACTATTGTGTCTACATACCACACTTCCATTATCCATTCATCTGTTGATGGACACCGAGATTGATTGCATATTTTAGCTATTGTGAATGGTGCCGTTATAAATGGGAGGACAACTATCTCTTTCACATACTGATTTCATTTTCGTTGGGTATATACCCAGTAGTGAGATAGATTTTAAGTAGATATGGAATTGTGAAGTTTAACATACTGCTGTGCATTCATATTTAAAGCTGCCCTGAGGTTCTCTTGATTGGAAATTTTCTCAACTGACAGCTCTCAGAATTCAAAAAAACAAGTTCATAACTACAAACTGCTATTTCTATGATCAAGGTACTTTTCTTCTACTACTTGGGGAAAATGACTAGAAAGTCTTCTTTATTTTTTATTAATGTGCATACATAGTACATATTAATAAGAGTCAGTATGATATTTCAACACATGCATACATCATGCATTCAGTGGAATATTATCACCCATAAGGAAGAATGAAATCTTGCCGTTTGTAGAAAAATAGATGAAACTGGAGGACATTATGGTAAGTGAAAGCTCTCTTTTATAAAGAAGAAAATTTATGTAGGAATTAACACTAGCTCTAAAGGTTTTTGACAGAAATTACAACTTTTATTCGATGAATTATTCTGTGCAACAAGAGACCCAGCCTTACGTGTAATTTTTTCCCTATCCAACATTGCATTAGCACAAGAGAAAGTGAAACTGTGGGTGTTACTTTTACTCAAGTCCCTACTCAAGAAAGACTTCCTGTCTCAGCTGTTAGGACTGCTGTTGTCAGACCAGCTTGAGCTGGGAGCCTTTCCAGAGATGGCTTCAGCTGCAGAGCAATTGCTTGGCCAACATCATGCCCTAATGGGACTCACCAATATCAAATGACTTCAGAAATATTTTCTAAATGCCCGGTCATTTAAGCACCAAACAGGACAAGTTTAACAGGCTGCTTTACTTCCAGGGTCTTTTCATGGGGCTGGTGATTGGTCAGGGTTATCATAGGTCAGTATAACAGCTCAACTATACCTTCTTCCAGGTACTACTTCTTTATTCTCCCTTCTATCATGATGAGTCCAACTCGATGTCCTCCTCAGAGGATCCAACATGGGACACACAGTACAATCTTTATCAGGACATAAGGTCCAGATTCAAAGGAGAACCCTAAGAGGATATGATTACATACTTGCTTATGTAACTCCTCAATCAATGGGGTAGGAGGTGGACAACGCTATCTCTGAATCAAGAACATAACATTTGCATCCTGGATACCATGAGGGAACTTCTAACCTTATTTTTTTCTTTGTGCCATCTTATCACCTTTTGAACTTTGAGGATGAGAGATTGTGGAGGCTGAATAGAATTCAAAAAAAAAAATTGGGTTAGGATGGTTATTTTCCTAAGAATTAACATGCATATACACTGATTTTGCTTGGCAGCTTGGCAGTTTCCAGTTTATTCACTCTTGCCACTTAGCAATGTTCTCTACATTTCCTGATCTCAAGTTCTAAACTCAATCCTGATCTCCCCAAATGGGTGATTTAAAAGATGTTAAATAAATCACTAACTAATCAAGATCAGCTTTATGTATGGTTTCATTCAGATTGTAAATGCTCAAATTTCTTTGTGATTGGTTTTGACTAATTTCTTTTGATTTCATTTCTAAAGAGTAAATTCCAATTATGTAGTCTAAAAATATGTCAGGGATAAATGTTCTGCTCCAAAATTCTCACCTGTCTTCTGAAACCCTGGTTCCTGCTTTTCACATTCCTGGTGCCTCTTGCTGACCCACAGAGTTTCTTATAGATTGCTTTTCTCATGATGGCTTAATGCGCTAAATTTTGAATTCACTTGGAAACTTGGGATAAAATAGACTGCACATAGCCCTACACAATCTGCAGCTTAACTTTCCCCCATTTTTAATACTTACACCTTTCCTCATCCTATGATTTGGAGTGGCATGGATTTGAGGATCTTTACCAACCGGTGGCATATTGAAGTCTCCTTTCAACCCAGAAACTACTACAACATCTTGGCATACAGAGAAAAACAAAGATTTGACAGTGAATTTGGCCTAGAGAAAAACAAACTGAATGAACGCATCCCTCGATAACAAAATACAACATAATTAAGCCATAAGTCTTAACACTTAAGAAGTTTTAGTAACACATCTCTTTTGAATGGTCCAATTTCCTTACAATTATAATAAATACTTCTTGGGAAAATCACTACACATGCAGTCATACACATGATGGACCAAGAACTATTATTCATCCCTCACTAGATTCTTAAAAGAGAGAGAGGAAAAAAAAAAACCCAAAAAACAATGAACTGATACACAAAAACATAAAAATATACATATTAATGGAGTATCATGTAATGTTTTGGTACATGTGGACATCATATAAGTTTAAACATTGTATAATGTGTAAATTAGGTTAAACATACCTATTTCCTCAAATATTTATCATTTCTTTATGGAGGAAACTTTCAAAATCCTTCCTTTTGCTCCTTAAAGTGCATAATATATCATTGTTAGAGCTTCATTCTCTGATGTAAATGTAACTTAGTACCTATTGATCATCCTTGGCCCACCTCTCCCTGCCTCTTACTTTCTCTGCTCTGTAGTAACCACCACTGTACTATTAACTTCCATCAAACTCACTTTTTGTAGATTCCATGTATGAGCGAGGGTCTGTAGTACTTTTCTTTCTGAGCCTGACCTTTCATTTAACATAAGGATCTCCAACTCCACTCTTATCACCACAAATAACAGGAAACCCTTCTTTTTATGGCCAAATATTATTCCACTGGGTATATGTACATATTTTCTTTATCAATTCATCAATTGATGGACATTTAAAATTGTATCCCTTTCTTGGTATTTGTGTAGTGCTGCAACAAACAAGGGAGTGTACATAGCTACTCCAAATACTGATTTCATTCCATTAGAAATATATTCAGTAGAGAGATTTCTGGATTTTATGATTGTTCTGCATTTAAATATCTGAGGAACTTCCATACTGTTTTCTGTAATGGTTATACTAATTCACAAAGTGTGTAAGGGCTCCCCTTTTGTCTGTATCCTTGCCTGTACTTGTTATCTGTAGTAATTTGATAAAAGTCTTTCTTACTCTTTACTCATTATGCTCTTGATATTGACTCCCTTTTAGAATGATAAGAAGAAAGTCTTTCATAATTCTTAATAATGGATACGAAATCAAAGTGTTCCGAAAGTCTACTTGTGAAATTCAAAGAAAATAGAGATTGCCATATTCTGTCACATAAAATCATTTTGTTAAAAAGACACTAAAGTTATCAAGAACTAAATTAAAGTTATCAAATAAAATATTGACTCAAATACACTCCTCCTGCTTATAATTAACAAGCTAAGTAATTTTACACAAGTAAGAGAGACCAGCCATTACCTTTCCCTGTGGCTATAATTAGTGCACATTAGCTGTCTGAATTTTTGCCATATTTCTCTTCTCAAGAAAAACAGAGCAAATAAACTGTACAGTTTTTACCTCTAGAGGATAGATCAGGGGATAAGATCAGTCAAAGATTTCCCAAAGGCTAAGGACCTTGCATTCTTATTCCTGAATGACCTGATTATGTTAGTAGAACACAATCTCCATTTTCACCATTAAATATTTCCTAAGGAGGAAAAACACAACATAATAGCATGATAAGATTAAAAGCCTTGTGGGGGAAGCCATCTTTAAACCAATCTAGCATTTTTCAGACACAAGTCTTTATTCTCTCTCTCCCAGGATGCATCTCCTCCTCCATTACAGATTTGATCAAACACAGAGAAGAAACAGATAGCCATTCAACTGGTGCACCCTGCTTGAAAATAATCTGGGAAGAAAACAGAGGTCAAGGTTATAGCAAAGTTGACGTCATTAAGAAGATGCAAGAAGTATAAACATTCTGTGATTACTAAAAGCACAGAATTATATTCACATCGATAGGACTCGAATCTAAAGAAAAAATGTTATTAAACAGAAATGGAAAGGTTCAGTGACCCTTACCACATCCAAAGATGTTCCCAGAAAACAGAGGAAAAAAGCAAAAGGTATTCACATTAAGACAATGTTTTTGAGATCCTTTCTAAAATGACTGTGGCAGTTACAGACAAGATCTCGCAGGAAGGGCCGTGGATCTTGTCACCAGGGCATCCCACTAATCACCTCTTTGCCTTATCACTAAAATTTTCTCTTTCATTTCGTAAAAATGATTGTATGGCCCTTTTTTTTTGCTTGTATCTATCAAAGCTAATTTTCAGAAATTTCCTATCCTGTTGCTGTGCTTGACTAAATGGAGTCTTAACCCCTTTTATCTTTTTGGAATTATATCATCTGGCTAGACAATTCTCTTTCTGCCTGGAGTCTCGGTGGCTGGCTCATTCCTTATATTTTTTCTTCATTAACCTCTTACCATCATCGATATTGGCAGAAGAAAGTGCTTATAACAGAATGACTACATTTAAACATGTAAAATATATTTATTTTCTCTTAAGTTCAAACTTATTCTGGGAAGGACCTGGAGCCATCAGGGAGCAATAAGCTAAATGGCTCACATGGAGTCAAGGAGCCTGGCTTTGCACAGAGGCACGGAGAGCAGAGGAAGGTTGGGGGGCCACGAAGGAGGAGGTCTCCCCAAACACACTTTTAGTAGGGTAGTGGTTTTTGATACATGAAACATCCTTAGGTATTTAATTTTAGTTGTCAAATAAATCTCTGTCAATACAGAGATGATACAGGCATCTTGAGAATTAATACCTAAAATAAGTTTTTGGCCCCAAACCTCAGTGCAGTGGTTGAAGGGGGGGAAAACACCAAAAACGATTCGTCTGACTTTATAGGTGTAAGTTTGTGAACAGCTGAAAGATCAGCCTTAGCTTCTGTTTCATTTTTTATTTGGAATTCTTGCAACTCTGTCACTGAACATCTTGAGTTTGTTTTGCATGTCATCAGCTGTATGAGATGAAGTTTTTTTTTTATCCTTTATTAACTATACAATCAAAGTTTCAGACCCTGCATGATTCCCCTAAATTTGCGGCTTTCAGATCAGCAGTGCCCTAGTTCAAGAAGGAAATTGCTTTCAGCCAGCATTATTCAAAGAGTCTTATTTCCATTTTACCTTTTATTTAACGCTGCTATGTCACCCAGGGTCTGTTCACAAGGACTCCAATTATTTGATAGGCAGCTACCAGCAACATTTTTGTCTCGTTTTGTCAGCTGATGGACACAACTGGAAAAAAAAAAAAAACCACTTTCATTAACAATTAGGCACCAGCTTCGTGGCTGGGGCCATTTACATGGGGGCCACAAAGGTTTCAAGAAGGAGTAAATTTAAAAAAAAATCTCTCTGAAATAAAGAGTTCTGCAGAATTACCTGAAGGGTGCCTACAGCCATGGCTTAAATCACCTGAATCATCTCTCTCTCAATCCCCCGATGACTGCTAGACTGATAGCAACCCAATATTCCTAGTTTTTGAACAAAGATCCTAGATTAATCCTTGGCAGGAAAGTACAAATAAGCCACAGGGTTTTCTTTGCTCTCGGTGCCCTGGCTCAGTCAAAACTCAGACAGGCACTGGCTGTAACAGCTGACCTGAAAACTGATTTTAAAAGTTACAACATGATCATCCTGTAAGAATGAATAATATTACACACATGTTGAAGCATGTCTGTATTCTTTTACTACCTCTATCCACATCTAAACTTTGATAATAACAACATTTTTTTAAGCCCATACTATGGGCCCAGGGCTTGTGCTCAATCAGGATCACTTATCCCACATCACTACTCTCTGAAGTATGCACTACTGTTCCGATCGTACGAATACAGAAGTCAAGGTGAGAGGAGTTTGGTGACTGACACACGGTAACATGTGTGTACCGTAGTTGGTGAGTCCAGGGCCAGAATCCAGAAAATTGGGACTTATAAAGTCATACGCATGAACACTTTACCTTACTGTGCTTTATACTCAGCTGTTCGCCTAAATACCTACTGAAGTTTTTGTGAAATACGTGTTCGTCGTGGAAAATACCAATAGCATAAAGAAACAACAATCAAATGAGATCTTTGCATAATTAACTCACTCAAAGATCATTCTCTCCATCTTTCATTTATTCTCTTCCACAATTCACATTTTCATTCTTTCATTCACTTGGTCATTTAATATCTTACTTTTCAATTCAGCTTTGTGTCCTGAGCCTTTTCTCATTAAATATAATACTCTTCAAAACACTAATCTCAGTGGCAGCACAATATTCCATCAATAGCTGTATTTGGTGTATAATTTATGTTGAAAAGTAAAATTTCTTCCTTTGGAGAAGCACAATCTCTGTCTCCTCTACTTTTTCCCTAAAACTCAAGGCGTAAGTACATAACTCAGACCTGCTGTGGTTAAATCGTCACATAGTTACAGAGTTTAGCCACTTTTTTTTTTTTTTTTGGACCTGGGTGTGTAACTCGAAATGTTTCAGTAGGACCTCAAAACAAAGTTGAATCTACAAGAAGAAGATGCTTGCTGATGGTATTCTGGGACTGATAAGCCTACAGCTCCTAGCGAGAAACTGAGTGTAGAGCTGCCATCCACTGAGTCCTGAGAACTAGTTTCCTCATCGTGTTGTCTGATGACTAGACGAGGCCTTGCCAGATGGTAGTTTGAATTGTGAACTTTTAGTTATGTGAGTCAAAAAAATCCTTGTCCACAAAAACAGCAAGTGTAAAATCCATGAAATAGGAACATGCTTTAATGCTTGAGGAATAAAAGGGAGGTCAGGATGGTATGTGAGGCCAGGAGAGTGGTGGAAAACAAGTACGGAGACATAGTACAGGGCTACATCACACAGGTCTGAAGGTTTTCACACGGAATTTGTTGTTAGCATCATGTAAGTAAGAAATCAGTCACTGGAGATTTCTGTGCGGAGAAATGTCATGATTTACAAGATGATTCTGACCGTTTTGTTTGAAATATCTGGAGGAGGCAGTGCAGAGAGGCAAATAGCAAGCTACTGTCATAATCAGAGGAAAGACAATACCTTTCACCAGGCTGGTAGCCTGGATTGCAGGGAAAAGTGGATCCTGGGTATATTTCAAAGATGAAATCAATGCAGTTAGCTAAATTAGAATGTGGCATGAAACAAAAAGGGGAAGAATCAAGGATGACTCTGAGATTTTGCCATCAGCAGTCAAAGAAAGGGGTTGTCATCTGCTGAAATAGAAGACTGCTGCAGGAAAACCAGGTTTCCAAGAGCAGAAAACCTGCTGGCTACTTGGTAAGTTTGAGATTCCCTCTAGGTATCTGTGTGGAGATGTTGAGATCTCTGTTAAATGTCAACGAGGATAGGTAGATCTAGATCGCAAGACAGAAACCTGAGACAGAGACGCGAGGGTCATTTTCAGGAGAGAAATGGTATTTCGATCCTCAAGACTCTTTAGTGAAACAGAAAAGAGGATTCAGAATTTGAGACCTGAGTCGATTGAGTATTGAGAGTTTGGGTCGATAAGGGAGAACCACTAAAGAAGTTTGAAAAGAAAGCAAGCAAACTGGAAACTGAATGCTTGTGTTTCCCCTAAACGACAACAAAAACAAAGTAACTCATAAGTTGCAGCACCATCCAGCGTGATAGCCTTGGGAGGCTCTGATCGCTGGAGTTAGATTAGGCCACGAGGGTGCGTCCCTCCCATCGGGCTTACACAAGGAGGAGGTGGGACTCTGTTCTCTCCCCTCCCTGGCCAACGAGAAGATGGCCATCTGCGGACTGGAAGAGGGCCCCTCCAAATGCTTCATCGGCTGGCTCCAGGGCTGTGAGAAGTGCATTTCTGTTACTTTAGCCATTCTGTCTATGGCCTTCTACAGCACCCTGGAATGACCATGATACTAGTGTAGAAAGTGCAGAAAGGAGGCACTAACGGCCACATGGCAGAGATGTCTGAGTAATGCCAGTGTTCTCACTGGAGGAGAGGTGAGAGTGCAGACTGTAGAAACAGGGCCAGTGACATGAGAATACGATCAGTACAGTCTCACGCTTGGGTTATAAGCATTGTGGTTGCTATCTGAGATTTTTAAACCATTTTAGATTATTGTGCTAGGAACACAACATGGTTTTTTGTTTTGTTTTGTTTTGTTTTGTTTTTTTTTAGTACTGGTGACATAAGAAGCACTCGCACATGCCACTCGAGTAACTCTACTTGGAACTACATTCCAAGACCCACACTCGCCATTTCGACAGTTTTCAAGTGTGCACCGCAGGATGTTAACTATAGCTGCAAACTGGCAGAGATCTCTAGAGCTCATCCATCTTGTTTAACCGAAACACACCTGTCATTAGCTACTCCCCGTTTTCCCCCTTTCCAGCCCCTCAGAACAATTTTACTCCTCAATTCTATGAACTTGACAACTTTAAATATCTCATATAATTACAATGATACACTGTCCTTCTATAAGCGGCTTCACTTGGTATAATGCACTCAAGGTCCATCCATATTATTGCATTTTGTAGAATTTTCTTTTTAAGGCTAAGATGCTCACTATCACCCATCATTAGAGAAATACAAATCAAAGCCATCTTGAAATTCTTCACAGTTTTATCTCTGAATTTGGGATTTTTAAGTGAAGTCCAATGGGTCGGTAAAGTGTGTATTGTGGCTTACGACTTGGGTTACACTGGCCTGCCGGAGCTGTTCTGCCCTCCTCCTGCATCCGTCCGAAGATCCAGGCCTCTGCAGCCTCTGCCTTCACTGCGGTCCCAGGCCAGGGAAAGAGGAGACGGGCGTGTGTCCTGCGCACTGAGTTGAGTGTCAGGTTCGAGCCCCGGATGCCTGCAAGTCTCTGAAGCCACCCGTAGGGTTATCTGTATGCTTTGAGGAGGTGACAGTATATGGTAAATAAAAAGCTTTCTGACAGTTTAAGAGAGATGTCTAGAACTAGAAAAGGAAAAAGCAAAAAGCAAAATATATATATATATATATATATATATATATATATATATATATCCTCTTCCTTTAGACAACAGGCCTCTCAATTTTGTTTTATACCAGCCACCGCAAAATATATGATCAGTCTGATATAAAAAGTTTATTCCAGTGGTTTATGGAGTAAGTTCTTACAGGGTATAAAATGGGCAAGATAAAACTGCCTTCATGTTAAGAAAGAATTTGAAGGGAGACTAGAGTAAATGTATACTTTCTACTGTTTCTTCATTGAGGGAGGATGGAGTAGTCTGAGTATTTTTGAATATCAGTGGGCAGGAGTCAGTGGAGAGGGAATATTAAGAAGGAAGTTACAAATGATGGAACAAGGCATTTGGGAGGCAGGAGAAGATGAAAGAGTATCACTATCGTGGACTCTGTCAGGAAAAAGTGGAGCATATTTTGCAGGAAATAAGAAATCAGCGAATAGGCTGGGTGAGCATCTTTCATAGAAAATGCTGAGAACCAGAGAATAGTAGAAAAACCTTATCTTCAGGAGATGGACAGTATCATTTGAAAAAGAATATAAAGGTAGATGCATCCTGAAGACTGAGAGGAGATGAAGACACGAGTTTATGACAGGTGGACTGATTACATTCAGTCATTTATAATGTGATGTCATCATAAGACTGCATACTAAATGAGCAAAGGATGTGGGCAGGGGTTAAAGAGAGAAGCCATGCTTTAGAGATGATTATAGCCATTCTAGTCAGTGGAAGGCTCCGTGGGACACCATGCAACATGCATTTGCAATAGTCCACTGCTCTGCACACAGCAAGAATTTGGCAAAAAGATATCGAACAAATGGGCAGTTGGGTTAGCCCTATTCCGGATCATCATCCAACAGTTCCCCGTGACTGCACAGGCTTGGGCTGGCTGGTGTGCACAGACAGACGGGCAGGGCTGAGAGCTGGTGTGGCTGGAGATCGCAGGCCTCTGTCCATTTCTTCTGACTTAAATTCTGTGGTTTCTACCTTCATAATTCCCTCTCCAGATACTGTATTTCACTCATGATCCCTCAAAAAATACGGATGTTCTTGTCACCCCCACTTTTACCCCGGCACATATTGTTCTTTCTGTATTCAATTCTTCCCCAGCTTGAAAAGACCTCGTTGGACTTAAAGTCTAAATCCAGGTTCTATGAAACCTCCAAGAGCCTCCTGCCTAGACTCGTGGGCATAGTGGCTTGTTTATAATCCCATCATTAGAACTTTTACCTGGTTTTTAGTTAAAGTTTGTATCTCTTCTTCCCTCCATAGTAAGAGTTCCTTAAATTTGGAGTAGCATTACTGTGGCCCAGGTATGTAAAACAGGACATCACACAGATGCTCAATAATTGTGGACTGACTAACTGGCTAAATGAATAAGTGGGTAATCAGGAGGATGAAACCCAAAAGATAACCGGTAAGAAAGGAACTATAATGACCAAGGGTTGGCAGCTGACATTTGGTGGCTAGTGCCACTCAGTATTCATTGTCCTTTTGCCTTATGGACACAAATAATTTTACAGTGTACCTTTTTGTCTATACATGGTACACACCATGTCAAACATCACTGGCTGTGAAAGACTGCACCTAAGGTCCAGCCTGCCCCCGGCAGCCATGCTGAATAGGGATTCTAAAAGGAGTAGTGCCAAGCAGTGCCATGTGGGAACCATCACATTTGTAGAGTAGCCAGATCAAGTCTCTCTGAAGTCAGCACTCCCTCTGACCTTTATCAGATACACTGTCCTACTAATTCTCAGTACTGGGTGTTCAGTGTTCCATTACCTATACCCCAAGTATCCTGCTTGAATCACAATCATGCTAACCATTTGCACTGGGTTTGGAGTCTGTGGGGTTCTCAGCTATTAGTGTCACCTGACAGGGTTCAGGGAGGTTCCTAAAGGGAGGCTAGTGTACCTCAACTCGCCCCACCCATACATTTAAGTTTGCAGGTTTGCTAACTCCATCACGGAAAAAGGGTTTTGAGTATGTGTCAGTAAGAGTCATAAAGGGATTTATTAGGGGGATATTTAAAAGTACTCATTCAAAGAAATAGAGTGTGAATCCTCAAGAGAGAACTATGCAAAAATTTGGAGCCAGGAATACGTCAGTGTTTTTGATGGCAGACATCTGGGGAGTTTGCGAATCTATAGGAAGTTCTGTCTTGGTCTTGGTAGCCCACCCACAAAAAGATAATGGCCCATTCGTAGACTTCATAGATGAAAAGAGGCGGTCTAGTCACAAGTGCAAGATGCCCATTTCAAGTCAAAAGGGAATAGCTGAACCCAGTTGCAGGTAGAAGGGAATTGCCCAGGCTTTTTAGTGTGTTTCGGAAGAAAAGAAAAATAATTAACAAGGCTCCTTTCTCGAAACCGCCGTTTTCATTTTTAAAATTGTGATTTTCCTTGTCTCCTTTCTACCTATTTTTATTTCTTCTGTCCTACCTCATTTCCCCCCATGAGATTTTAATCCCTTATTCTTAAGGGGTGCGGAAGGGCCCACGATTCACCTTCTTGTATCTACTTCAGGCTAAGGAGGAGTGTTGAGCCTCCCTGGCTGGGGATCAAAATTCTCACACTAACGGATCCAAAAGTGACCATGATGAGTTTTGTTGTTTGATGAACCACCCTCCTTTGATAGTCTGGAAAGAAGTATAAGAACATTAGCAAGTTATTAATGCTTCAGCTTCACTTTATAATCATGTTAAATAAGCAGGAGACAGATAGTAATAGAATATTAATGAATAGTTGCTCCCAAAATGGTAGAAGTCAACAGAATTTAGTACAACCTTTTTTTTTTTCTATTAAACTTTGTTTTGAGCATTTTTTCCCCAAATAAAACAGGTGGAGTTTCAGAGCGTACAGATTTTTCCCTGTTTTATTAATAAGAAATTTAATATCCTCCTATTTTAATTGCAACAATGTCAAAGAAACACTCTAAATAAATATATCTACATTTTTATGACCAATGGGCCATCAACATCATTTTTACTATGGGACTTTGAACCTGTATCTGGCCTCTATTTTATAGACCTGATGACCTTTTATGGTGACTGGCCCTAGGTAATAAATATACAAGGTCTAAAGTAGATAAAAGAAAATTAGTTCATAACACAAAGTCCACAAAACTTAGTAGCTGGAATAGTTATATTGTCATTTTTATTTTATAGGCACACCTATATGAGAAGTTAAATATTTACCTGACGGATACTTGAATGTATATTAAAATAACATAATGGGAATATACTAAATGAGGCTGAAGGACACAATTTTGGAAGGGCTAATGGAGCTGGGAATCATGGTTTCTTATAGCTGGAGGCTAAAGTGTTATTAAGTATAGCTGGAGACTGCCAGTAGGATCTGATGCAGTGTTGGAGTCTCCTTTTATATGTGCCTCACTTTCTGTTTTATATTACTACTCCTTCCATTTTTTTATACCTTCCTGATGGGTGTTTAAAACCAAGTCAAAGTATGACCTGCATTAATCAAAGTCAATCTGTCTTTATATGTAAATATTTGTTAAGGTCAGTCAACACTACTCAGGTGTTACTCCTCAGCTATTACTCCTGAGGCCATATGAGGAGCCTCTTAAGTCCTCTGGTTTTTCCCTTAAAAGCTGTGACATCTGCAGGATGTGTCACAGTCTTTGGGTGACCATATGGAAGCATGAGTGACATTTCCCTTTTTCGTAAGCCTTCTTTTATTTATTTATTTATTTTTATTTTTTCATAACCCTTCTTTTAGCACGGTGCCCACTAGTTGACACCTGCCCCCTCAGGCCCATTGATCTCCCTGCTTGAGAGGCTGGCGACTCACTGGAATTGCAGGATCCTTTCTACAGGCATCCCATCATGCCCTGGGTTCCGGCTGACCTTAGAGGGCAAGGGCCATAATGCTGCTGCCTGTTGGCCCAGTTCTCTTCCTTAGCTTTGGTCTCTGAGCCTCAGTTAGATGTCCAGAAGATCAGTTGCACCCGTCTTGAAATGAAAACAGTGTCCTATACAGATATTGGGCACATTGAAATATACAGTATAACCAGAGAACAGCTGCCACTTTTATAAATCATGGTAAACATCAGTAGTATGAGTCAGGGTCATATTTTATCTGTACTGGAGGCGATGGGCTGCCATCTTAAGAAACAGTTCAGGTTGTCTTTTAGAAGTTGTATTTCTATAGAATGTTGACAGGTAACAGTTGCAAAGTTGTACAGGGAAAAATTTAAATCAAGAACAAACACAGAATTTTAACATAACAATTGTGTTATGCTATATTACACAATTAATATAATGATGATATTATTATACTTGAACCATTAGGTTCTTGCTATTATCCTTAAAGGATTATATTTAAATACCCATTTTTGTATAAAATAACTTTTCAGATATATTTATCAAATTACAAAATATTAAATGACATAAATTCTTGTCTAAATTTGCTACATATTTTAATAAGTTCTAAGTAGAATGTACTTGTTTACAGGTGGACTTTAGAGGTGACTAGTGCCTAATCTTTAATCTTTATAAGCACACTGTCTGGAATGCATAGTGTTAAGGAATGTCTAATATCACAGTACAATTACATAGCAATCACATAAACACAAGCCTAAAAAAGCCTGTTATTATAAACAATTTTGCTGGTGAACATCAATATGGTAAGGTGTTTTCCTAAGATTTGTATTTTAGAGAGCTGGTATACTTGAAGAACAAAAATGCATTTAATATACCAACAGATTAGCAGTAATTAGTAGCATAGATATAAAATATATATGAACTTAATTTTTACTTTTAAGGTGAATTTTAGATTCTTTTTTAACAGATTTATACGGTGTAACTACCTTGATAAAATTCAAAGGTATCTTTAGACCCCTTAGGATTTCGGAAACAGTGCTAATAGAGTTATTATTAAATATGCAAGTGTATCTCACTTATACAACAAGAAATGTTTGTTTAGTTAAAGCCAGTGGATATAAATCAAGTTTTAAGTAGCAGGGCCAAATTTAAGAAGATATTTATAATTTTAAATGTTTAAGGTTTAGATATAATGTATATTCTATAAAAGAGAACCCTTATTATTTACTTTGCAGACATTAAACATTTTTAATCTTACTATATAAACTTAATATTAAAACTTACACTCAGTATATGTTTTCCTTAGTATATATACATCTCTAGTCTGTGTGTGTGTATGCGTGTTAACTGTATAAATTAATATTAAAACTTAGACTCCCAGTATATATTTTCCTTAGTGTATATGCCTCTCTAGTCTGTGTGTGTATATGTATGTGTCTGTGTGTGGTATAACCTAATATAATAATTTTTATATAACCAGTTATAAATTGATTATGGAAAACATTTTAAAACAAAACATTTAAATAATCTTTAACTCTTAAAATTTAGCTTCTTATGTAGCCAAAAGCCTATCAGCAGGAAACACAAAATTGTGTTAATAAAATACAAATCTTTTTGTAAAAATTTAGCTTTTGTGATTTTAGCCAAGTGCATTTTGTTATCTCAAGAAAATCTTACTGGTTTTGACAGAGAAAACTTTTTCATCTTTTAATTATAACTAACTAAGTTATATACAGATTCCACCAAAAAATATATATACACTTCACAAAAAGAAAAACTTGTATAAATATTTTATCACTAAATTTATTGAGACATCATGAGATTAACACAAGTTATCTTTGGCCTCTGAAATTGCAAGAAGTGCTTAAAATGGTGGCCATTAACTTCCAGACATTTATTAGTAAAGCAAACTGCTACTTGGGTAACCTTGGTCATTGAGATTGCCGGACACGCATTTTTAATTTCTTCTCTAAACACCGGCAGTATAACGGGTTTTCTGCAATACATGATGTCCCCTAGGTCCCTGATACAAGGGTAATACCATCTGTTGAAAAAATATCATACTATTTTTCTTTTCCTCAATGTGTATACATTATTTTGGCAGACTCTATATAAATAATTTTTTTTAATAACACTTACTGGGTTATTAAGACACTGGAGAAAAACAGAGAAACTGTCCGTCAGTGGAGAAAACTAAAGCAAATTGGTTCAGGTAGCTGCTTTCTTAGCCACAGAGGGAAATTTTGTTTGATGGTTCCTGATACACAAGGGCTTCCCACTCAGGGAAAAATATTTTATTATTATTAATATAGAATTGTATGTTATAATTTAACTCTTAATAAACTTAAGAAGGCAATTGTAAACATTTGTATATTAATAATTTATTAAAAGATGTGGGGCTGGGGATTTAGCTCAGTGATTAGAGTGCTTGCCTTGTAAGCACAAGGGCCTGAGTTCGATCCCTGGCACCACCAAAAAAAAAAAAAAAAAGATGTTTAGTAGACTAAAATGTATTATCTTTTATAAGCTTTAAGTAGTTAGTATTTGAATTTATATGGAACAACCGAAGACTCGGATGCTATTATGAACGCTTAAGCATCATCCATTTATATATATTTTTACTCATTTTAACAATTACTTTACATTATTCAGGAGAAAGAAAGTATAGCACAGGTGAATTTTAGATTCATAGGTGAATGTTAGCAGAGATAACATTTTAAACTATACCTATTACATTGTTCCTAACCAAAAAAAAACTTCTAAGCAATTGTACACATAAAAACAATGAATATTTTATTTATAAAACCAATTTTTAAGATAAATACACTCTCGATAGGCAAATAACATGGGTGAAAACATGTTATCAACTTTAAAGACATTTTTGCTCTTACTAAATTAAGACATTTTTGCTCAATCTAAATTAGTTCACTGCTAAGCCATGTGCACAAAAGGCATTTGGGCTAATATCATGAGGGTCCACTTATCTTTAAGTCACTTTAAATTGAACTTTTAGAGCGTAATAGATACCTGAAAGTCAGTGCATATGAGTATACATATTAACCTAAACTATACAACTTTTAACTAAACTTTAAGGTTCTTATTTGCAAGTTTCATGTAAGCCTAGTGGTCTTTACCCTTTATTGATGAGAGTTTGGTAACTCTCTTGAATATTTGTATAATTGGTTTATTTTCATTTATTTTGCTTTTCTCTCTCTCTCTCTCTCTCTCTCTCTCTCTCTCTCTCTCTCTCTCTCTCTCTCTCTCTCTCTCTCTCTCTTTCTTTTGGAAAGCCTCAACAAAGCCAGAAGTCTATATAGCAAACAGAAAAAGACAGAAAACTCATATGCACTATCACACAGACTGTATAAAACAATTACATTAATTCAAAGTGCACTGGTCATGTATTAGCCATGCTGAATTATAATGATCTTTTTTTCTTAGTTTTAGGTTTATAAATCTAGACAAGTCAGAATTTTCCCTAGGGAATATCAATTAGTGCTTCTTTTTTATGTAAATAGTAACAGCTTTCCCTTTACTGATCTAAGCCACACTGAGTCTCTTTTTCCTATTATTTAACACTATAGACTTATAATCAATACGGAGTCAGAAAGATCAGAAAGGAGAAAAGAGCAAAAAGCTGTAGATTGCTAATGGCTCTTCATTCATTTTCTCTCCTTATTATAGAGTCAAATTTGACACCTTCTCTATTTTACTCTTTACCTTATATTGCAGAAAAATCAACCTTTTTAAATGTTCCATCTTAAATTCGTCCCAAATTTGTTAAATACAACCTGAAAGTGACATTTTTGACATTTTTTGAGACCGACATTGAGTTACACATATCACTTAAGATGCACTGCATGCCTTCAAAATCTCCTTTGTGTACTTTTGAAAAGAGATAATGAGAGGAAAAAAAGGAAAAATAAATCTCCAGGTCATAGTTCCCAAATAGAAGCTACCCCTCATTCCGCAGGATCAGAACTTCCCAAGTGTGTGTGTCTCCCTGGTGAGCAAATTTTACTTCCATCTGAACAACGAATGGGGTGTGTTGAGCTCAGGGAAGACCTAATGAGGCCACCGCTCCTGCTCCTAGTAGCGCATATCTCTCAACTCCTCTTCCTATTTTTTTTTTTTTTAAGATTTAGCTATTTTTTTTTTTTTAACCAAGAACATGTGTTGGTACATTGTCCATATATTGATCACATTCATCGTGTTTGTTTTGTACCTGTACACGGTGTCCCACTCTTCCCCACCCCTCTCTTCTGTTCCCTCAATCCCTATTTACAGCAGGTTTATTCACAATTCTCCCTGATTTCCCTTTCCCCTTTCTTTCCGTTTTTTTCCTTTTCTGTTTTTCTCCCCTTCCCTCTTTCTAGTACTCCTCTTCCTATTTCTTTTTAGAGAAAGTCAGTGCCTTTTGTCTTTGGTGCTTTTATATGTAAATACTCATGTTTATACGGGTTTGGAAGCCTGTAACTGCGGAAAAGGAAAAACAAGCAAACAAACAAAACAAAACATAAAACTGAGGCTGTTGAAGTTTGCAGACAGGGAGAGAAAAAATGAAGTAAAGAAAAGATAAGCTATGCTTCAGAGTGTCAGGTTTTAGGGAAAGTGGGAAAGAAAAAATGTGAGAAGTTTTCATCTGAACTTACCAAAGCAGTGGTCCTGATCCATCTTTTATCTCCTGGCTGGCTCGCCGAGAAAAAAAATGTCACCAGACAGGGTCCAAGGAGATTCCCAAAGGCGAGTTAGAGAACCCAAACTCACTCTGCCCATAGAATCAAGTGCGCAGCTGTGCCGACTCCTGTGGTGGAAAAAGAATTCTCGGCACATGTCAGTAAGAGGCATAAAGGATACACAGAAATTTAAAAGTATGCATTCAAAAAAATAGAATGGAGACCCGAGAGAGAAAGTATTTGTGTGTTTTTGATGGTGAAAATCAGTGGAATTTGGGAATCTATAGTACGTTACGTTTCAGCTCCTGGGAAAAGTCTGGCCTTCCCACAAGAGATGGTGACTCACTGATGGGGAAGAGTCTATTTCACAGGTGAGCAGAGGCAGTCCACTCCCAGGTGAAAGAACTCCATTTACAATTAAAAACAGATTTACTGAGTCCATTTGCAGGTAAAAGGGAAATGTCCAGGCTTGTAATTGTGCTGGGAGGAAAAAAAAAAAAAGAAGAAAGAAAAGAAAAGAAAAGAAAAAACAAAAAATTAGCTGGGCTTATGTCCTGAAGCTGCAGTTTGCGTCTTTAAAATTATGATTTTCTTTTCCTTGTCTCCTCTCTGCCTGTTCTTATGACCTCCTACCTCAGTAGGACGAAGAGCAAGGAGCACATTTGTCTCAGTGGAAAGAAGTCCTGGTGGACAGTCGGACTCCATCATCATTACTGCAACAGTCTTGTGGGTCTTCGAACCTGCATACACAACACTGATAGAAGACTTGCGCCTTCTGCTTTTGTTGAGAAGAAATTTTGAATTTACGCCTGTATTAATCTCTGACCCAATCTATTAGTATGTTTATAAACTTTGTAATCATTTGCTATACGTATTATTTTCTTTTTTTTTTAGTACTGTGAAAAAATATGTGTGTTTAGCATTTACTCAACATAATCAAAACAGATACAGTCCACATTTCCCATGAATGCAGATTTCAGAATACCCTTATTTTAAAAAAAAAACATTGGCATCACACAGGTTTGGTAGAATTTAAATAAATCGGAGTGAATTCTAAGCCTTCAATCGAATACCTCCATTTGGGCAAAGAATAGGGTGAAGCACCCACGACATTCCCTTGTCCCTGAGTCTGTCACCTTGTCCAAGCCTCTGTGTCTCGAGCCTGTTATCTTGTCAAACGTTGGGAGCGGCCAGCCCTCCTGCTTCCTACTCAGGCCGGAACAGCGGGGAGGGTGGGTGGCCTTTCCCCTGTAGTGCCCATCTCGGTACTGCTCACTCCCCCACTGAATCATTTGCTCTCCTCTTGGCATTCTAGAAACTTTGTCGGCAACAAAACCATGGAGCACAGGCTGGCAAATATCATTTGTGACATTTCCGGCGGGAGAGAAGAGCTGCAGAAGTTTCTGTTCTCTTTTTCCCTGCTCCTCAAGAGAGGACACTGGTAGAACTTCTGAAATAGTAAGCAAACTTGAGACCTCTGTGTGTTCAAAGGCTCTGGCTAGTCGCAGAAGCATGTTCTCTGGCACAGCTGCCATATTCCTGCTTAGAGAAAGGTTCAACTATCTCCTCAGGCAAGTCCTGAGTAATTCTCTGCCTGAGAACAGTAAATCCTTCTTCTCTCCTCCCTCAGCAGAGAATAGCTTCCTAGATATAATAACCTTTGACCCAGACGGGAGCACAGCAGGATTCCCTTCTGAGCAGGTCATTGGAAGTCTCCTTGCTACAGGGAATGCCTAATAGCCCTGTTCAGCTTGATCGACAGCTATTTTGCCATCGTACTTAATACCATTTGTCTAAAATAGGTATCATTTCTTTTTCTGATGAGGAAAATTGGCATATCGTGTACTGGCAGCTTTTTAAATTTTTAATATGAGGGAAAAATTAAGAAGTGTATTAAAAAGAACTTTGATATCCATCCTCCCCAAAATGTTATTGTAGTCGTTCTCACCCTTCCAAACACTGTCACACATCCATTATGCTGTCACGGATCAGTGTACAATTGACAGAGAATAAGATTGAGACAGTCCATCAATCTAATGTCACACCATGTAATAAAAGTCTACAGAAACCCTGTAAACGCTAGTTACACAGCCAGAGACAGCTCCAAAGTGCCGATTGGTATAAAATGTTCTAAACGGCTATAAATAGGTAATATGTCCTAAGGAAAATCTGACTCTTTAACAGTATTGAAAAGAGAAAATAGCAGAAATTACAGATTATTACCAATGGAAATAAGGCCAGAGGGCACTCGCTTGGGGAGATGGGTCTAGGGAGATAAATGAAAAAGAGATAACGCTATGTCAAACAGTCTTTCTGGTTCACTATTTATAATGCGCTATGTGCTTAAGGCCTTTCAGAGTATGTAGGAAAAAATTACAATCTTAACTGAAATTGCAAGAATTTAAAAATCTTGTCAACCTAGTCCAATCTTAGAGAAATTTCTGTACTTGAAGAAAAGCTGATTTACAATGGTTATTCTGTTTACTAATTTATTAGAATCCAAAATTAACTTAATTGCATAATACTCTCAATATTTAACCATTATTGTAATACCATTTTATGAATAGCTTCTTAATCATTTTAAAATAGACTCTAATGTGTGTGTTTGTTTTTTGTTTGTGTTCACTTTTTGGTCATTATCAACGTATAAGTAATTTGAAAATCTCGCAAATAAATAGGATACATGAAACCATTATTAGACATTTGTGGAGAGACAAAAAACAATTGTTATCAGGTGTGTTGCCTCTTTGAATGCCCAGACAATTGTTAGACAATGTCATGACTATAAGAGGATCAGCTTTCAAAATCTGTGACCCACACACAAACCCTCACCCAGCAAAAGAACACAGTCAGCTCTTTTTGTCCTTGGAGATACACACTGATTTCATATTCACCGCAGAATATAATGTAAATAAATGCTTAACCATTTTTTAGCCTAATCATTTCATAACTGACTATATTTTCAAGTTAAGTGATGTGTCAATCAGGGTTCTTCAGAGAAATAGAAATAACTTTATATACATACATATATGTACCTATGTTTGTGTGTGTGAATGTTTTGGCTTTTGATCATATTTTAAGGGATTGGTTTGTGTGTGCATGTGTGTGTCTGTATTTTGTTCTTTCTTTAAGGAGTTGGTTCACATGGTTCCTCTGCAAACAGGCAGGGTGGAAACTCGGGCAGGAGTAAGTTGGGAAGGAGTCTCCATTCCTGAGACAGACTTTCTGTTCTAGAAAACTTCAGGTTTGGTTCGTAGAGCTTTCAACTGATTGGAAGCATCCTACATTATTGAGATCGATTTTGCTCAAGATCAGCTGATTATAAATGTGAAACATAGCTACAAAATGCCTTCACATCTGCATGTAGATTAGTGTTTGAATAAATAACTAGATACTACGAATTAGCCAACTTGACACATAAATCTAGTCGCCACAAATAATGACAAGAGTACTCCTTTGAGTTGTCTTGTTACTATATTGTCTTCCTTACCTAAGGACACATCTGTGGTGACACTTCTAATTTCTATTTGTATCCAACTTCTGAGAAGGATCTAAATGGTTCATTATTTGGCTTTCGTTTACCTTAAAATCTCAGTTTACCAGAGGACTAGAACTTTCGAGTTGATTTGTCAACATTTTATTAAACTTTATCATGCCACAAAATAGAATCTCTATGTTATTTGAAGTTAAAAAACATGTTCCATTTTTTTCATTGCCTTGCTTCACTTAAACATACTTAATGATTAATGTTTCGTTACCTATTTCTGTAGAAATAAATATGAATACCTAAACTGAGACAAGGATAAGAGACATACTGTCTTTTTATATTTTTATAAAAGGGAATTATAGAAACATACTACTTTTATTGTGCTTTTTCACTTAATTTTTTGGATACCTTCCAATTTGGTACAGGTAAATATTACATATTAGCTATATAATGTCACACAAATTGAGGTATTGTACTATTTCAACTATTTTCCCAGTTAGTGGATGCTCAGGATGTTTAATAACATTATATTTTATAAGCTGTCTTTCATATTTTTAGGGATTAACTTTCTTTTGTTATTATTTCTATGGGATCAAGTCTCCAAAGTAGGCTAGAGGATTTTTAAACTCTAATTAACATTGCCAAATTCTAAAATGATTTCCATTTACCTCCCAATAAAATGTGTTTATGCTTGTTTTCCAATATTCTAGTGAGAGTTAAATGTTCTTATATTTTTGTCATTCTAATGAATGAAAAAATATGGTTTACCTCACATTTCCTTGACTTTGAATTAAGTTAATTATATTTTTAAATTTTCATTCCATATTTCACATTTTGATACACTATTCTTACAAGTATATGTAAAGATCAATTCAGAGGCCGTACCAAAATAATGAACACGTTCTTCAGAAGATACTCAAATCAGAAAAAATGAAGTTAAATTGTCTGCAGAAAAAATCTTAGATATAGAAAGCCTTAAAGACTCCACCCCCCCAAAACACAACAAAACTTCTAGAATTAATAAATAAACTTAGGGGGTTACAAAATGAACATACAAAAATTAGTTGTATTTCTGTACATTAATGATGGAATAAACAAAAATAAATTAAGGATATAGTAGCATTTACAATAGTATTAAAAAATAATAAAATGCTTAGAAATAAACTTAATGAAGAGGGCACAATACTAAAATTCTTATGGAACCACAAAAGACCCCAAGTTATAAAAGCGGTCTGAAGGTCTCTGATTTCACTCTGTATTACAAAGCTATAGTAATCAAAACACTGACAACCAAACAAACAAAACACCAAAAGAAGAAAAGAAACTAGCCATGTATGCAAGAGTAGAAAACAAGTCTCCTCAGAGGGAACTGGATGTGCGAAACCAGGAAAAAGTTCAAATGGTTGAGGAACTTGAAGGAAACCAGTGAAACTTGAATGCCATCAACATGGTGGGGTGTTCGATAAAAATGAGGCTTCAGAGGCCACACCAAATACCAGGCCACCTACCAACTAAATTCTCAGTTGCAAACAATGGAAGCAGCAGCTATGTCTGGATGCGCTCCACCCCCAACATTCACTTATTGGAAACTTAACCCCATTGCAGTAGTTTTAGGATATGGAGCCCTCTGGGAAGCGTTTAAGTCACAGGGCTACAGTCCTCATGGGTAGATGAATGCTGCTGTGTAAGGGCTGGTGGGAGTGGCTTCATTCTCTTGCCCTTCTGCCTTCCACCATGTGAGAACACAGCCAGATGCTAGCGCCTTGAACTCGAGTTTCTCAGTCTTCAGGACTCTGAGAAATAAATGTCTGTGGTTTATAAAAATAAAAATGAAACAGACCCATGCTGTGGCACTGATGTAAAAACAGACACATAGAACAATCGTAGAACAGAATTAAACCTCTATGCTTATATAAATTAATCTATGACAAAGGAATCAAGAATACCCAATGGGGAAAGAGTAATCTTTTCAGTAAATGATTCTGGAAAAACTGCATATGCACACAGAAGAGAATGAAACTGAACCTTCAAAGTAAAGAAATTAAAACAAAATGGATTAAATGCTTAAATGTAACATCTGGAATCACGCCAGTCCCAGAAGAATATGTAGGGAAAAAGCATACTAACATTGGTCTTGGTAATGATTTTTTGGATTTGACATGAAAAGCACAGGTAAACAAAGCAAAAATAAACAAAGGAGAGAAAATCAAACTAAAAAGCTTCTTCACAGAAAAAGAAATGACCAATAAAAATGAAAGAACAATGAATAAAGTGAGAGAAAACATTTACAAACTGCAAACAATATGTCTGGTTAGAAATTAGTATCTAAAATCATAAGGAAATCACACAACTCAACAGTAACATTTTTGTTGCTTGTTTTTAAGTAACTCATGTAAAAATGGGAGAAAAACATGAATAGATATTTTTTCCCCACAGAAGATATAAAATATTCTGTAGTCATATGAAAAGGCACTGAGCATTACCGATCATCAGATAGACACAAGTCATAATCACATTAAGGTATCAGTACACATCTGCTTTAATAGCTATTATTTTTAAAAAATCATCAGCTAGCATGTGGAGAAAAAGTAGCTCTTGAATACTACTGATGTAAATGTGAAATGGTGCAGCTATTATGGAAAACAGTATAGAAGTTGCTCGATAAATTAAATATACAGCTACTAAAACAACATAGTAATCTCACATTTAGTTATATAACCAAAGGACAGAAAATCAGTGTAAGAGATACCTACAATCTCATGTTCACTGAGTCATTATATACAATTGCCAAGATAGAAACAACCTAAATCCTAAATATCTTTTAATGGATGTGTGGGTAAAAAATATATGTGTGCATGTACGTGTGTATACACAGTGGAATACTTTCAGCCATAAAAAAGAAGGCAATCTTGTCATCTGTCACATGGATGAATCTATAGGACATTATGGAAAATCATACAAGCCAGACACAGAAAGATAAATCTTACATGACTTCATTTATATGATCACATTATATGTGGATTGTACAAACATAAAATGAAAGTTGAACTCACAAAAGCAAAGATTGGAACGGTGGATTCCAGGACCTGGGGATGAAAGAAATGGGATGATGTTGGTTAACGGGTGCAAATTTCAGTTATGCCAAGTTCTGGAGACCTAATAGATAGCATGGTAATTATAGTTAATGATACTTCTCTTTTTAGTCCATTGCATTTCTATAATAACAGAGAGGCACAGACTGGCAATGTATAAATAAAACAAATGTCTACTTTGGTTCAAGGCTCTGATCCAAGGTCTAGGGGCTACCTATGGGGCTACACGGATGAATTCATGATGGCAGAGTCTTAATAATTTCTTAATGCTCTCACTTCTTAATATATAATAGTAGGGAGCAAATTGAAATATGATTTTCAGAAGGGACAATGCTTTTCAAACCATAGCAATGTTATATTATTGTTTAGTGAAAACTGAAATTTGCCAAGAGAGTCGTGCAGAAGTGTTCTCACCACCACATACACACAAACACACAAGTACATATACACACAATAGTAACTAATGTTAAATCATTTGGTTGTGGTAATCATTTCACAACATATATTAATATCAAATCATCATGTTATATAGTCCTTGATTATGTATAATTTAACCTATTTTACCTAAATAAGCCTGAAAATGAATTCATAAAATATTATTCATGATAAACAGGGAACTGTAATAATATTTTTGAGAATAACTTTCTCAAATTATGTGCAGTATGTGTGTAGAAGAAAACCTTCCTTTTGCCTTCTTAAGTCTGTGGCTGGAAAAAGATGAACAGGAGGAAAACACACAAATTTATTGACATTTTAAATATTACATGCACAGATGTTACACAGAAAAGAAGTGAAAACCCAAAGAAAGACTTAAATCTAAAAATTTATATATCATTTAAACAAATGTTCATAAACTAAGGAACAGTAACCATAAAAAATAGAATGAGGTTTCCTCTCTTGTGTTTTAGGGATAGTAAAGGGTGGGAAGAAAAATATATGAGTAAACTAATGGAAGATAAACGCTATTTTAAGATTTGTTTGTGCAGATTTGTCTCGGGTGCTAATGTTTTCCCTCCTCATAGCAATACAATTCTCCTGGTAGGCGATTCATGGACGTCAACATTTCTTAGAAGTTTCTTCTTTTAGTCAGCTAGGGAAATCTCTGAGAATATTTCTGTATCTTTTGTTTCTCAAATGAGTTTGTTTTGGAACAGTTCACATGATAAAGTAACATATATTGAGGATGCATATTCTGATTTCTTTCATTATTTTGCCTTTATAAGACTATTGTAGAAAATGAGAATCACTGCAACTTTGGCTTTGCTTTGTTTTTCTGCTTATTGATAATTTGCTTAGAATTGGATTTGAAACCTAAGATTTCCTTTATTATTTGTATAACTTTGTGTAAATTGCTTTGCTGTCAGCTTCAATTTCCCCATCCATAAACATAAGAAATTGAAACCTACTTTAGAATGTTGACCTCAGACACACACACACACACACACACACACTATCCACATGGAAATTTTCTAAATGCAGTAAATTTTATTTGATAATGATGTTTAATATTTGCAGAGCCCTACATCACCATTTACAAAAGGTTATTCTATCTGTTATTCTTACAGTTTGTGCCTAGATGTCCACCCAAAGCCTCATGTGGTCACAGGTGGGGCTTTTTCAGAGGTGGCTGAATCTAAAGTGTGCAATGCAGGGATTAAGGGCGTGTGATTACTAAATCAGTCCACTGATTGGTTTGGCACCGCGCTAATCCCAGCAGGCTGGATAAGATATAAGGGATAGAAAAAGGCTTGCCTATCTCTTGCTTGCAGCCCTCTTGCTTACCTTGCTGCTTTCTGCCTGCCTGCTATGCTACCCTGCCTTGAAGCCAGTCAATCATGGACTGAAACCTCTACAAACTGTGAGCCAAATAAATTTCTTTCTTCTCCTAACTTTGGGTGTCAGGTATTTTTGTCTCAGCAATGAGAGAAAAGTAACAAAGACAGAATTATTGTGGTGGACTTATTATTGTGGTCAGCTTGAGCCAGAACGCCCAAGTGGACTGAGTTTGTGTGGTTCTGGGTGTAGAGGATCCACCTGAGGATTGTTGCTGGTGCAATATAAAGCAGAATGGAAGTAGAAGATAGGCAAGCTGTTTCCCAGGAGAAGCTCTGTTGTGACTAGTTCTCCTGAAAGGGACTTGGTTGTTCTTGTTAAAGAATGAGCTCTGGGCTTTGCTGTCATCAAGGATGGCTGTTGTTGCTTCAGGGGCGCTCTGGCCTTCATCTCTGCTGTGAGCATCATATCCTGGTTCCAGTAAAGATTTCTTCAGTAATTTAGTGCAGACACAGATGTACATGGGACAGTGCTGTGGGCTACCAGCCCTTGATTGTGTCTTTCGGGTCTCCAGTGCATAGATGGACCTCTGGCACTCTTCCTGCACTTGCATATGGGTGAATATTGTAATTTATAAATGTCCTGTATTAAATCTGCTCTCTTGAAAACTATTGGCTCTGGAAAGGTAACTAATACAGGTATTCTTCATGTTCAAATGAAGACTGAGAGAAAGCTGAGGATTGAAAAAAGGGATAAACTGAGGCTAGGAAAAGTTAAATAACTTTCCAATACCCATATAAATAGTATGTTGTACAGCTGATCATCTGATTCTACATCTATTTTTCCTACTGTTCCATATTTGGATCAGTATACATATTACTTTTATGCTTGCATTTTAATGTTAAATATCTTTATGATATCCTTAGACATGTTTACTCCACTGAACATGTGACATTATACCATATGCATGAGTTCCTGAGGGACAGGGATTAACTTATAGAGATCTTGATGTTTACAGACAAAAGCACAATTTCAAATGTAAATATAATTTTGTTGCCGAATCAATCTTAGTGTTTATGTAAAAGTATCAGATAAGAATGGACACGCAAAACCGGCTTCAGGAGACTTTCAAACCTATTATTTCTTTTCATAGATACCTAGGAGCCCATTTCAATTTTAAGACAGGGTTATTGTAAGAATTATAGTAAGAACAGGCCTCATGATCTGAAGTCCTCCTGGGCCTAGTCCACCTGGGCCAGCCCTCTGTAGACTCTCACTTCGTTCTTGATTTTCTTGGCTCCCTTCTCCCCTTTATCTGAACTGCTCTGACCAGCTGCCCAGAGGGGCTGGTGCACATCTGACAAGCACATTTACAGGTGAATGCTAACGCCCAACAAGACGAATGGCCCTTCCAGGAACATCTGTACTTTAACAGAAAGAAATCTTCAGGTCAGATCCAAAACTAAAGTACGGGAGGATTGGATGGACCAGACACCAAAGTGACGTGATGGCGAGTGGTGCTGCCTTTACTGTTCTGAAATATCAGGCTATTGTATTTCCCTATTTTTGACAGGACATGTGTCCAGAGAAGCAGTGCATTTGGTTGTTTTTTATTGTAACATAAATAACAGGACAATCAGATGATGTTTTGCCTGGTGTTCGATCATCGGGTCACACACTCCACCAGACTTCCATTCACCTCTAGTTTTTACTTGCCACACTGGAATGCGGGTCCAAGAAGGCATCTCAAAAAACATAAATAAAAAGGAAAATATCTAAGGTTTAATGTAAATTACCCAGTTTTTAGGCTTACAATACCCGTCTAAGTAGTATGTTGTATAGCCGATCATCTGATTCTACATCAGATGTTTAACACAGGAAATATGTAAAACAAATATCTGCAAGCCATGTATGGTTCTTATGCCAACAATTTGTGCCATCTGTTTTAATTTAAAGAGATGAAACTATGACAAGGTTAGATCTCATCAACAGGGTGTGAAAAGAAAAGTTTTGAATCAGTGTAACAGGACACCTGCTTATGCATAACTTTGATGCAAATTAGAAAAAGGTGCTTCTATTTCCATATAACCCTTGGAAATAACCTATAGATGCTCCAGATCTGGCAGAATAGAGTCTGGTGTCCTGCAGCAAATAATTCAAAAATGCATTTCTAGATGCGACTTCTTGGGTAGTAATATTTAACATGGTGTGACGAAGTTACTGTGTCACAGTGCCGGAGTCTTAGGGGGTGGAGATTGAGGTGCCAGTGCAATTGCTGCCTCCTGGGGCCGTGAGGGTTCATCTATTCCATGGTTGTGTCTTTTTTTCTAGAGGCTTCCTGGTAACCTTTGGCAATCTTTGGTTACAGATGCATCACCCTCTTCTCTGCCTTCATTTTCACATGATATTTTCCAAATGTGTGTAACTGTGTCCAAACTTCTCCTTTTCATGAAGACGCCAGTCATAGTGGATTAGGATCCATCCTAATGGTCTCATCTGAACCTGTTCATTTCCAAAAGTCTGATTTTCAGTTGTATTCTGAGATACTGAAGTTTAGGACTTGAACATATGAATTTTTTAGGGATACAATTTTATATTTTAAATTATGTCACATACTGTCGCATAAAGATGCCTTTACTTTTAGTTCTCTCTTTACAGTATTTATTTTTCTATGCCAAATATCCAGAAGAAATGCATTCTCAATTTTTTAAAACAAAAATACAATACATGGAAAATCATTTCACCCTTACCTTGGGACATCTGTATTGTTTTTAGTGTTTACATACAGTGTGAATGTGTGTGCATGTGGTTGTATGTGTTTGTGTGTGTGTGTGTGTGTGTGTGTGTGTGTGTGTAAGAGAGAGAAAGAGAGAAACAGAGTTTGCATTCATAGCTTCAATAGCTTCAGTTTTCTCCTTTAGATTGCTGGATGGTTTCCCACTTGCCAGCAGCTCTTCACATTATATGATTCTGAACTACTCACATTGTGAAATCCCTCTCATTCCTGTATCTTATAGAGTAATTGCCTGCCAATATCCCTTTCTTGTAATTTACTTTTAACCATAAAGGAAAGCCTTATTTTAATTCTCTTGAATGCCAAATCATTCCTTACTGAAGGTATCATTTAAGTGTGCTGTATAAGCTCACTCAAAGCGAAAAAGAAATGGAGCATGTCAGCAAGAAAAGGTCCATTCTGAACGTTGCTTTAAAGGACTCCACTGCTCCGATCATCCAATCTCTATAAGGAAATATTTAGAATTTTCATTCAGCATAAACTGCTTAAATACAAGCAGTGAGGGGGGATGGTGAACAATGTAATTAGTCTGGCTATCTGCGGGCATGTATTTGTGGGGGATAATGTTATGAACCGCAAACGGCAGTGGACTAAGAATCAGGAGATTTCTAATGGCCTAGTCCTACCACGTCATAATTTTATCCTATAGACTGTCAGTCATTCATTTATTCCTCTTTATTTATGTGTTAGGTGCTAGGAACATAGAGATGATTAAAACATGGACTATGACAGGATAACTAGGCATTTACAAAATAGAAGTACAGATGATGAAGTTTAAAATAAAGGAAATATAGGGTGTACTAAGCGCATGCTTAAAGCTGAGATGAGACTTGAAAATAGTAATTAAAAGCCGCACACATGAGGTTAGTAGCTCAGGGCTGGTGGAGCAATATGTGCTTTTTACCTCCACATGCTTGGTGGCTGCTTTAGTTCTCGTTACTGGCCTAGCAGAGGGAAGAAAAGAGAGGGACAGAGGTGTGTGTCCGTATTCCATCTGGGGAGTATAACCAGGAAGCGGCATTTGTCAACTCTGTTCACAACCCATAGAAATTAAATATGTAACCGACCTGAAATGAAAGAAGGAAAGGAATGCAGCATTCAGCTGATTACTACACTTGGCGCTAACACATCAGAGTTCCACTAATGAAATAATATCCATCAATAATGAGTGTTGGCGGAAAATAGTAGTTCCTGCTTCGGAGAGTAATGAGAACATCTGGGAAATGGGTGGGGAGTTGCTCTTTGGTGGGTCCCACATATTTTAGTGAGAAGCAGCCCTCATTCTACTCTAAAAAATGTCATTAAGCCTATAAAACACATTCATAGTTCCTAGTAGTTAGACACTGGCGGAGCTGGATTATATTAGACAGAGAAAACAAGTGATGGAAAAAACCTGGAAATAATAAAAAAGCCAGAGCAATTAGGAAACAGAAACACAAATGCAAATACTGGCCGGAGACCATTTCCCAGGAGAAGAGTCCTAAAGGACAGCACTGGAAAGGCAAGCAAGGGTCAAACTGGAATTATTTTGATCTTCATTGTAGGCGCTTGATGGAGGCATTGAAGAGTTTGTATCAGGGACAATATTCTTGTGATATCAATTTGTAAGGAGTTGCTGTCTGAAAAAGAGTGGAGAACAGGTGGGTAAGGCCTGGGTGGAATCAGGCCGAGCATTCCTCTGGCTTTGCAGTTAGCCCAGGAGAATGCAGTGAGCCTACAGTTTTAACCCTCGGAGTGAATCTTAGTGGACAAAGGCAGCAGAGGTATAAGAGACAGGACTCAGAGATGACAGGACCCTGGATCCAAGGTTAGGAAGCAGGCAAGAATGACTACAGAGCCCCCTGCCTTAGCAACTAGACAGTGGTAACTGGTTAGTGAGCTGGAGAAACTGAGAAGAGAGGCAACTTTAAAGAGCAAATAATGGAGGAAGGAGAGTTCAGTTCAAAATCATTGACTCGGAAGCACTTTGACACATGTAAGTGGCTATTCAGAAATCTCTCGGGTGGGCTTCTCGGAGACTCAGGAGACAAACTTCGTTAGAATATGTAGATCTGGGAGAAATAGAAGTGGATGAGATTTCCCTTAGATGTCAGGCCAAATGGAAACAGAGGCATATACATAGGTGTAAAAAAATAAAAATCAACATTTTAGGAGATTGCCAAGAGATGGGAAGAGAGAAAACCAGAAAAAATAGAAGAAAAGCCAGGTAAGGACACAAAAATCAAGAGAAAGGAACTAGTCTATTGTATATCACTGTTACAAGAAGTAGTCTTCAAGTAATCAAAGAAAGGTTGCTACCAAGTATGGTCCACGTTCATAAGGTCTAAGAAATGTCCGGAGATCTTGGTGACCTGTCATGTGAAAATCTTTATGTAGAAAATGTTTATATTGTTATTGACCACTGAGAGGATGGTAAGAAATTGATGTGGCAACTAGATTTGATCACTTAAGAAGGGTCAGAGATACACACAGTAGTAGCAAAAGAAGATTATGATGAATTTGCTTTTCATTTTGTGTAGGCTGATTTGTCAATATTTTCAAGGCATTGAGATTATATACAAGTGCTTCCAAAGCCTTTAACTAAACCAAGTCTCCAGCCTTTTGTAATGTTACTTATTTTGTCTTAAATACTTATCGCCTTGTTCTATTACCTGACTTTCTTATTGAACACAAAAGTGGAAGACCATTTTTCTTAAAGGTACTGTTGTTTAATTCTTCTCAAGATGACTCGGGTTAATAAAATAGCAGCACTAAGTGAGTGCTGCTTAATTTCTCAAGCATTATACAACACACTTTTCAATAATGTCCCCTTTCATCTTTACAACAATCCTATAAATACTTATTTCTCTTTAAAAATTATTTTTATAAGCATATATCTTGTAGCACATAATGATTACATTGTGGAGACTTTTTTTACTTCCTCCCAACCCCCTCCATCTCTTGGTCCCCTTCTCCTCTGCAATAGATCTATCTTACTGTTTTCTATTATCTACCTTTTATTTGCTCTTTAATTTATTTATACTTCGGGTTTCTCTTATAAGAGAAACCATGCTGTATTTAAGGTTGTGTGTCTGATTTATTTCACTTAACATTATGGTCCCAAAGTATATCTTTTTATCTATAAATGTCATTATCCTTCCTTACAGCGGAATAGTACTCAATTGCGTCTAAATACATATTTTCTTTATCCATCCATCTGTTGATGGACATATAGGCCACCTTCAAGTTTAGCTATTATGAGTTGTGCAAATATAAACATGGGTATGTATGCACCACTGTGATATGATGTGGCACCTAACTCCTTGAGGAAGATACCTAGAAAGAGAATAGCTGGGTCAAATGAAATTTCTAATTTTAGTTTTTTGAAAACTCTTCATATTGATTTCCAAAATGGCTAAAGTAGTTTACGCCCCAGCCACTTATGCAAAAATCACCTCCCTACCCTGCCCCAAACCTCACTAGCATTCTTACTTGATACTTTGATGATAGTCACTCTTTCTGAAGTAAGATGGAATCTCTGTTGTTTTAATTTGCATTTCTTTAATGACCAGGGATGTTGAAGACCTTTTTTAATGAATTTATTAGCCGATTGTTCTTTTGAGAAATGTCTACTCATTTCACTTGACCATTTTTTGAAAGAGTCTTTTATTTTGGGGAGTCTAATTTTTTTGAATTCTTTATATAGTCTATATAGTAGTACTCTGTCTGAGGAGTAGCTGGCAATATTTTCCCCGTGGTGTAGGTTGTATGTTCACTCTCTTGGTTGTTTCCTTTGCCATGCAGAAATTTTTAATTTGATATAATCTGATGTGTTGATTCTTGATATTATTTGTTGTACAACTGGGATTCAGTTCAGGAAGTCCTTGACTATGCCTATGTCTTCAAGAGTTTTGCCTATTTTATTTTTCAGCAGATTAAGTGTCTGTTTTAAATTTTAGATCTCTGATCGATTTTGATGTTAGTTTAATGTAGGGTGAGAGATACGGATGTAGATTCAATCTTCAATTTTGTGGGTAGCCAATTTTCTTTGCACCATTTGTTAAAGAGACTATCTTTCCTCCAGTGAATGTTTTGGGCCCCTTTGTCAAAGATCAGATGGCTGAATGTGCCCGGGTTTGTTTCCGTTTGTTGTGTCTGTTTTTGTGCCAGTATCATGCTGCTTTTTATCCCTGTAGCTTTGTAATATAACCTGAAATCCAGGATTGTGATGCTTTCCGCTTTGCTCTTGTTGCTCAGGATTGCTTTTGATATTCTGGGTCTCTTCTGGTGCTATAAGAATTTTAAGATTATTTTCTCTAGTTCTGTGAAGAATGCTGTTTTTATTTGGATTGAGATTGCAGTCAGTTTTATGTATCAATTTTGGAAGTGTGGCCATTTTGACAATATTGGTTTTGCCATCCAGAAATGGGATATTTTCCATTTTCTGATGTCCTCTTCATTCTCCCTTCTCAGAATACTACAGTTTTCATTATACACCATTTTTTACTTCCTTTGTTAGGTTAATTTCTAAGTATTTAATTATTTTTGAAAGTATTGTGAATGGTATTGTTTCCCTACTTTCTTTCTTGGCATGTTCATTATTAATGTGCAAGAATGCTATTGGTTTTTGAGTGTTAATTTTGTATCCTACTACCTTGCTAAATCTGCTTATTAGTTCTAGGAGTATTTTACTGGAATTTTTGGAGTTTTCTATGTAAAGGATCATGTCATCTGCAAAGGATAGTTTCATTTCTTTCTTTCCTATACATACTGTTTATTTTTTCTCTGTCTTTATTGCTCTAAGATTTTGCATACTATATTGCAGAGGAGTGCTGAGAGTGGGCATCCTTGTATTCTTCCCCAAAATATTTATTTAGTTAACTTTTTTGTAACTTTGTTTCACAGTTCAGAAATTGCTAACAATCATACATCCAAATAAATGGTAGATTGAAATGTCAGCTCAGCCAGTCTGAATAAAAATCCCGGATTAGCCTAACTCTGGGGGTAGACTTGTAAATCTTGAATCCCTAAATATTTCGTCTGCATCAAATTTGAGGTTTTTAAATTTTATTTTAATGGTACATTTTAGATGTACATAGTGATAACATTCATCACAGGGGATTTGTACTTGTACATGATATACCTTGTTGCTTTTTTTACTGTTCCCTTCCCCTCCCTTTTTATTTACAAAAGCTTTGTTTCCATTTTTTCCTTCTGTTTCTTTTTTCTCTTGTCCCTCTGTTCCTTTCCCCCTCTCCCTCTCTTGTTCCCTTTCCCATTTGGACATTTTCTTCCCTTTCCCAATATAATACATTTTGTTTTGTTTTAGGATAACTTTTACACTGAGAATTGAAAACATTTCCTCCTAAGGCAGAATACTACTCTTTAGTCTTAGCCGTCTTTTATCATGATGGAACTATAGTAAAAGTGATTAATCTCTTCTGTGATCATGATACATTATCAACAGTAAAAACCTTTTAAGAAAAATAATTCAATAAAAATTTTTCCCCACTGATTTTACCTGCTTGAAAACAAAACCAGAAGCCCTGTGAGCCATCACTAGAGAAATGTTTTAGTTCATTATATTCTTAGCTGAGAATGGATATTTACAGTGTTAGGAGAGTTTCAGATTTTCAGGGTCCATTTCTGATATATTGCAATGAGGACCGAAGACCTTGTAGAGATCCGGTCACACCTTTTGTGGGAAGTTGAGAACAATCTTTGACGCATGTGACCTGGGTCATCGAGAGAGATGTTTGTTCTCCACCAAGGAGGGACTGGGTGCACAGGCAGTCTGGATGACGAGGCAGAGAATCCAGACTGCTTCACAATAAGCTCCATTTTAAATGTACGTAATAAAGTTACAACAATAATGTTGCAGCTCAGTAATGTAGTCTTAAAATGCAGCAAGCCAATTATACTTTCATTTAAAATTTCATGTCCTTATAATAAGGTTTGTTCTTTATTTTAGGGCTTTATTGTAAGTCGAGATGAGTTGGTTTTTTATTACCTGCGTCCATCTCTGGCTATAATAAAAAGCTTTTGTGCGTGTGTGTGTGTGTGTGTGTGTGTATGCATATGCAGTGTACAGATATACTCCACAAAAACTCACCAACTACTTATGATTATCTTTTAGTCTTTTTCCCAAGGGGATTCTCAGTTTTAAGAGTGAAAACAGGATTTATAAGCATGTATACATATGTCCTCTTGTCCATTGTTTCTTCCTCATGTTATGTATCATTTCTACCTCATGCCATATAGCATTACATGGCATTACATGGCGTAGAACCATTATCGTTTGTTTTTCTTAAATACATTCAGTAAACGTTAGACTGAAGTTTGATTGTCTTCTTTTTTATCAACATTCATTCCCCTGGTGCCTTTGGAGATAAATATAATGATGGACTTGGAGCAGGTCCAAAATGAGGTTATCAGTAATATTCCAAATTAGATGCTATCTAGAAATTGATGCCATTTGGGAGCTACAATTTCACCATATGGTCCCTGCATATACTCATTATAAAGACATTTACATCCTCTTCTATTTTCTCTCCATGAAATATTTTAGGAAAGAAAAGTTACCAAAACAATGATAATCACATCTTTTTTTTCTTATTTTTATCAATCTGCCATATTAATCTTATTAGAATAATTTTCTCCCTCACATAACTGAGACGTCTTTCTTCCCAAGGAATCAAATCTAGAAGGAAAGGCATTATCGTCATGTCTACATAAAAGAGTCATTCTTTTTCTTTTTTTTTCTTTCTGTTTCCTATACCTATTAAGAAGACTTCTGATTTTTCTGCATGTTCCCAAGGTTGTCCTCTTGGCATTGCTGAATGTCATCTTAGGTAATTCAAAATCTCTCATTTTAATTACCTATGTCCATTATTCATTTCCCACACTTTCCACAGATGAGTGAAAAGAGACCTCTAAATGCTTCCATCTCGGCCGTTCCAAAGGACACCTAGTTTAATTAAAAAAAAGTATTGTCAAAAAACACTCTCTAGTTGTTTGAAAGTAGGAAGGGTTTGACAGCTAACCAAATGTCTAGCTTTTTTAATGTAATGAAAATGGTGTGAGGAGAGTCATGTTTGTTTTAAAATAATCCAGTTAAAATGTGTAATTAAATCATACCAATGCGTTGGTAGATCAGAAAGAAATCTAGTAATATTTCGGATTTTTGGATTTATGCAATCCTTTTCTAAAAATTATTTTTGAAAAGGAAATAAACTCTAATGATTTAAAATATACAAATATATATAAATATATATTTCCCTCTGTTCCATTTACCTAATTTTCAGTCTCCACTTCCACCCGACCATAGGTCACTTATTATTATTAATAGTTCCACTGATATTATGCTAGAGTTTTGGTATAATATAATATATAACATACAGTATATATTACATATAATTATAATATATTATATAATTATGTGTAATTATAACATATTGTATAATACAGTGTTGTAGTATAATATAGATAATATATAATATTATATTAATTTTTTCTGCAAAACATTATCTTCTATTTCTTTTCCTCTATATCTCTTACTATGTTACCCCAATCGTATTAAAGTCTCTCTGTTACTCGTTTTTTCCTTGTTTAGTTTGCAAATGTCCTATCTATATTTTAAACTCTTCCAAGAAGCTTACTTGTTTGTTCTACTACTTCTTTGTTGTGTAACTCATTAACTCCTGTTATATCTTTGCATGTTTTCCATTGATGAGTAACGTATTACAATACAGTAAGTCTCCCACTTACAAGCATTGAATTTGCAAACTTTGAGATATGAACGTACCTCTCATTACGCACATCTGAACATTCATAGATATGAACAGATCGCAGAAGTAGCTCCCATGTCCGCCGAACACCGTCACGGCTGTGCTGCTGTGTGTTTACCGTACAGTGTAATAGTGTAGAGCAGCGCAGAGCTCAATCAGAGCCCAGGCTGTCTGCAAGCAAGAGAGAAAGCAGCGGGGAGGTAGAATGGACTGTTTGGAAGCACAAAGCAACATACACTGTATTTTGCGTTAAGGTGTATAACACTCACTCTGTTGGGCTTACTAACAAATCCTACTTAGGATCGTTCTCCCGGAACGGAACTCGTTCTTTAGTCGGGGACGTACCGTAATTCAGATGAAAGCAGTACTCACTTACCTGTCCGCAGCTGTCCAGATCAGAAGTACAGACTCAAGCGGGTTCCCTGCTCGGGGTCTCACAGGCTGAAGTCCAGGGGCAGCTTTCTTGCAGTCTTCTGGAGCCCGGCATAGACTTACCAAGCTCATTCTGTCGCTCAGAGTTGCAGGACGTGGTCTCTGTTTGCTTATTTTCTGATGACTCTGGCTAATAGAATAGGTCATCCTCAGCTCCTAGCGGACACTCTAAAAGCCATTTCCAAGGCTTTTGTCCATCTTCAAATGTATCAACAGCGCACCAAATCCCTTTGTGCCTTTGCTCTCTGAAGCGCCTTTTACTGCCAGCAAGAGAAAACTGCCTATATTTAAAAGTCTCAGGTGACTAGGGTTGGTACACCAATCTCCCTTTCCATTAACTCCAAATCAACTCATTACTCACCTCAGTATAGCTACAGAAAAAAAATAATTTTTTTGAAGATGTAAAATAAAACTCAAAACATAAGATGCCGTCATATTTATAGTCTAAATTGAGAGCAGGGAATCTTGGAGGATCAGAATTCTATATGCCACTTATTACTTCTTGTCTTACTCCATTTGGACAGCTATAACAAAACATCAGAGTCTGAAGCCTTACGAAGTACAGGAATTTTTCCCTCACAGTTTGGAGGCTAGAAATCTGAGACCAGAGCACCAACAGGTTCTGTGTGGGGAAACCTGCTTCCTGGTTTGTGGATGACAACTTCTGTGTCTATAACCTAACATGGCACAGGGCTTAAGAGAGCTCTTGCGAGCCCCTTTTATGAAGCCACTAATCCCAGTCACGCGGGCCCCACCCTCACAGCCTAACCAGTCACAACAGTTCAGTCTTCTAAACCCATCACGTTAGGGTTTGTAATCTCAGCATATGGATTTAGACAGAGAGAGACACCAGCCTGTAATCCGTAGCCCTTATCTGGCCCCTTAGTTTTTGTATTTTTCTTTTTCAATTTTTTTCAAATTCTGAATACTGAAAAAATTTGTCTTCATTTGTTGATATTGTTGTTTTTTTCTTTACTGTTAGTTGTCATGACTACAAGTTTTCCTCTAGAAGCACTTTTAGTAGTACATAATATAGTAGTAGCACATGTGTTGGAATGTATAATTCATGCATTTTTATATAATAATTTAATTTAAATTTCTTTTTAATTCAAGAATTGCTACGGAGATTGTATTAGAGTACTCCAGAGGGAAAAAAACGGTAGGAAATAAGATATACCATGAGATAAATAAAAAGGGACTTACTGTGAAGATTGGCTAACATGATTATGGAAGCAGAATTATCTCACAATACACTGTCTGCAAGCTGGAGAACTGAGCAAGTTAGTAGAGTGGTTCAGTTCAAATATTAAAACCTGCGAACATGAGAAGGCCACAGATACAAAGTTCTGGAGAGCTAAGTCCAGAGAATTTACAGTCCTGATGTCTAAGGGCGGAAGATGAGTAACTCACCTCCAAGAGATAAATCGAATTCTTCTTCTCTCTGCCTTTTGATTCCATCTGGGCCATCTTGTGTAAGAGCTGAGCTACTTTCGCTAGTGATTCAAAAGTCAATCTCTTCCAGCAGTGTCCTCACAAACATACACAGAAATAATACTTACCCGGGTAGCTGGGTGTTCCTTAATCTAGCCATGCTAACACCTAAATTAACAATCACTGAGATAGTTCTAAAATATATAGACTGAACAGCTTTTTTGTTGTAGCTCCTTTCCTATTTCGCTAATAATCTCCGTGTCTGTTCTTTGGTTTTGCGTCTGGAGAGAGTATCGTCTGTCTTAATTTTGTTGAAAGGAATTTATCATTTATATACTAAGACACAAAGACAAGCCTCAAAAATTTGGACCTTCAAAAAGACTCAGAAAACAAGGGGCTTTTCCCCTTGAGAATCATGCCAGATATATAAACCTATAATGTGGTCAATCTTAGGAAATGTTCCATTTTTACATAAAAATAATGTGTCTTCTGTGGTGTCTTTTTTCATAATTGTGTTTCTAGCAATATGGTGGAATTGAGAGGAGTGGCTGGTTATAAAGAAGGTTGCGTGTGTGTTTATTCATAAAAATTATTCTGTATTTTGAATAGCGGTCTTCATATAACAACACTCACATTCCCAAACTTACAGAAATGTACATTTTCTGTTGATGAATTATAACCTAATTTAAAAAACAGAAAAAAAATTCCTGTTGTCAGACAGCACATGATCAGGAAACTCACTTTATTTCTACCTTCTACTTTGTTTTCCAATTCATATATACAATATATGTCCATAATTTTGACTCCCCTTTGTCAGTATGCCTTGGTATTCTTTTCTGCAATTTTTCTTCTAAGTCTTCGTATCAGTTTATATCAGTATAGTTTGTTTTTTATTGATTCTTGCTGTATGATTTGAATTTTCCTAGACTGGCTTATTTGGAGTTCATTCTTGCCTTGAGAAAGGACTTAGGGTCACCTTTTAGGGTCAGTAGATCAGAGATTCTGTCCTTTTCTGTCAAACCACAGATGTACGGTTTCCCCCAAATACAGCTCTACCTCATGGCTCTTGGTTCTTCTGTTTCTCCACTCCACACCAATTCCAGGAAGGTTTTTGTTACATACTCTGCTCACGTTGGTTTTCTTACTCTCCTTGCAAACAAGTCATGGAGCTTGACTTTCAGGGTGAACCCTCAGCCTGCAGAAGTGGGAGCTGAGCAGGGTCTCTTGAAGGTCTCTAACCTTAAGCCTGTTTGTCGTTTCCCAGGCTTCTTCTCTTCACCTGCCCCTAGCTGATCAGCAGCTTTTGGGGGCTCTACATATATTTTGAAGGCAGCAGATTATTGCGATTCTTCAAAAATGAATTCTACATCTATTTCATTGTTGCTTTTGTATAATTTCCAGGAGAAGAAAACAAATAATGCTGCTTTACAGTTTAGTAAAGTACTACACATTTTTGGATGTGAAAAACCAAACCTCTAAAATGCATAGGTAGAAGCAGAACCATTGCTATCAGATGCTTAAACTCTCTAAAAGATCATCTACTGTATTCATTAAGCTTGATCACAAAAATCTAAGAATATTAAACAATGATTTTTAACTGAAGTGAAACTAAACTTGAAGGAGGAAATTTCTTACAGAGATTTTCTTTGAAAGTCTTGGGAAAAAAATTCTTTCTCTTCCTCTTCCCGCACTGCTTGCTTCGCCCAGTGAAAAATGAAGTTTGGATAAATATTTCCTCACCTTCAATTTCTTGGATTATCGATATGTTCTTTTTCTAGTTCCTGGATCGTGTATTTATTGGTGTTTTCCCATTTTCTGGGTTAGAATGCTTAATGCAATTCTCACAGTAAAATGCTTACCTTTCGCCTTTCTGCTTTCCTCAGAGGGTTTGGTACGACATTGAGATGTGATGGGCAATATGTAGGCTCTGGGACCTGCCTCGCCTTTTGAAATAAACAATGAGTTAGGCAGTCCTCTGAAGAACACAGCATCACTTCAGGCTATTATTTTGAATAATCTGCTCTGGCATAGGAACATTCATGCAAGGTGTTGAATGTCTTAAAATATGCGGTGCTACACGAGCGCATACAGCACCTCGGGGTAAGAACTGAGCCCAGTGTAAGAATGAATGATGGGGCCTTTGTGTTCCCCTCAATGTTCAGGCAGGTGTGTTGGCATTTCCACATGCCTGTGTGATGTAGCATTCAGAGGGAGATAAAACTCTTTGATGATTTTACATTTCTACTGTACAAGGAATTCATCACCTTACTAAGACGTTTGCTTCTAATTGTTATGTTGTTGCCTCCTCACTCTCATTATCTTGTTTTATGGGAGAGGTGATTTTTACAAAGCTACATTTGCTTTTCATTTAATCTTGCAAATATGTAATCAAATCAAAGGCGATTGTAGCTTGTTCTCATGTTTAAAGGAAAAACATACATTGATGTCTTAAGAAGGAAACCAACAAGACACACCTTAGGGGAGAACCCAGTGTCAATGCATTCTAGGACTGAATGCTTTTCATACTTGACTTTATTATTAAATTGAAGGAAATTATAAGAATTTCCAAGGAAAACTAGGACTAAAATGCATGTGAAGTTACCGAGGTAGAAGGGGCTTGTGCAGGAAGAAGTAATAGATGTAGAAAACTGGTAAGAAAGTCACGTTCAAATAAAATGTGCAAGGAAGCAAGGAAGTCCTTTAATACCTAAGCCCACAAATCTAAGCCTTAGCAGTGCACATATAAATTCGGTGACATTACTTGCATACTTTGTGTCACATGCTTGTAATTTCAGCACTCAGGAGAGTGAGGAAGAGCCCTGCGAGTTTGAGGTCAGTCTGGTTTATATAACGAGTTCACGGTCAGCCTCAACTATACAGCAAGACCCTGTCTCAGAAAAACAAAACAAAACAAACAAACAAAAAAAGTTTATTGCATACTTAAGAATGACTTTGAAACCTATGTTGGAGAGTGATTTTAAAAAGAAGAAACAAAAGAAAAACATCTTCTAATTTTTAAGCAATTGGCTAATTAGTGTATGGGAACTGCAGAAACAGCCAAACATAATACAAAGTAGATACAGTGTTGTTAAGAAACAAAGTAAAAGGGTGGTTTATTTGTGCTCCATGGATACCACAAAAATGTTCCTGGATTAGGCAAGGATTTTTTAAAAGCCTGGTGGATGCCTATCTTTTAATTCTGACTTTTAGTCATTCCTCCCATCTGGACTTGTTTCCCTGTCTAATTACACCTAAGTCTCTCTACCCAGGGACTTCCTTTACATGAACTCTCTGTCTGTCAAATAGATTATTGTTTCTCTATCATTTACTTAAAACCATCATCTCTGTGGGAACAAATGAACGTATACACATTATGGGGTCAGAATTGTATCTAGCACATATGAAATATCAATAAATCGTCACTATAACTTGTAGTAAATAAAATTGTGTTAAATTTATTTTAGTGTCAGAATTATATTTGCTCTTAATGGTTGTATGGTTCCAAATTCCTAAGATGATTTGGAGGAAAGGAAACAATGTTAGAGGCAAGTATATTAATAAGAAAGAAGCAAATTTTTAAAAGATAATTATAAATAAAAAATACATGAGTATTATGGATTGTGTCTAGATGCCCCTCAGAGCTTCATGTGCCCATAGTTGGGGCTTTTCAGAGGTGGCTGGCTCCAGGGTATGTGAATATGGATTAAAGTTGTGTAATATCTGGGTTAGTGCCCTGGTTGGATTGGCACAGTCCTGGGTGTGGCTAAATGGATTTACCGAAGAGGGAAGGCCCATTCTGGGTGTAGGTGGCACCAATTAATATGCTTGTAGACTGAATGGAATGTAACAAGACTGGAAGAAGGCAGGCTTGCTGCTTCTTGCCAGCCACACACAGCAAGACCTTTTCCTCCTCTGCCACTCTCCTCTGCCAGGCCACCCTACTTTGGAGTCAACTGACCATGGACTGAACTCTCTACAAACTGTAAACTAAAATATACCTTCTCTTCTTTAACTTGTGGGTGCCAGGTATATTCTCCCAGCAATAAGAAAAGTAACTAAGACAATGAGAAAATACTAATTGTTAAGCTGTGCAAAATTATTCCTTATAATATGCTTTAAATTCATGGTTATAACATCTTTAAAAGGATACATATATATTACAGTGCCATGATTGATATTTATTTTAGAAATTCAGATGACCTTAACTTGGTTTGGGAAGCCAAAACATAGACAATCAATTTTTTAAAAAATGTTTTCTTCCCAATGATGAAAATAAAAAAGATTTTAGCAACAAGGAATATTACTAACTTCAATCAGCAGGAATATTGTCATTGTATGACTTTCTTCATTTACAACAAATTTAAAAAAATGTATTATCATTTTTCACTGTCCAACTTACTAGCTAAAATAAAGTCTGGTGCCATGTCTAGTCCAAGTTTACAGAGACCTGCTACTTAAATTTTTCAAACTCTAAAATTAGATACATATCATGAAAAGAAGTTAGTATGGAAAAAACATGTAAAATTGATTTGAAAAATTAAAAATGGTATTTAAATGATTAATCATAATTTCTTAGAGAATAAGAATCAAAATATATTAGCACACTTCTTTTTGGGGGGAGCAGGGGTACTGAGTATTAAAACCGGGGCTCAAGCCAACTCAAGTGTTCTACCACTGAGCTCCACACCAACATCCTCACAAAGCTTCTTCAAACAGTCACATTTTTACTATGTTTCGGCAAGTATAAAATATGAAAAGCATACCAGATAGAAAACAAGATATCTTCGTTAGGGTGTAGTTGGCCCTCTTTACTCACAGTTTCTACCTTGTAGATTCGACCAACCACAAATGAAAAATATTAAAAAATAATCACCTGTACTAAACATACACATACTTTTTTTCTTGTCATTATAATAACAATATAACAGCTATTTATACAGCATAACTATATAATGTAGCAACTACTTACCTAAAATTTACATTGTATTAAGTATTATAAGTAATGCATACCGCTTGTACCTTCTTCGATTTAAAGGTACAAGCAGTATGCATAGTTTATATGCAAATACTATGCCATTTTATATAAAAGGCTTACATATGCATAGATTTTGTCATTCATGGGATCCTGGAACAAACATCTTATAAATACTGAGGAATGACATATTATCTCATTTCGATTGATTGATTTGTATGAACGTTTCCCCTAATTCACAGAATTTTGCAAAGGGGACAAGGTTACATTTAGAATGTACAATATTACTCTTCTAGGATGAAACACTAAATTACCACATTGCCCTGTTAGTAGTTTGGCCAGCAGAGTGTTCAATACTTCAATTAAAGAAACATTTAAATTTAGTGCAATATTTGTTCCCTTCTTTAGCAAATTTTCAAGTCCTTAACTAGTGTCAGGTTTTGTGCTATGTGCTGGAGATTCAGGACTGACAGACCACTATTTACTCTTAATGGATTTAAAATCTCATGTCAGACACCAAAAACTATGCCATAATGTATGCACGGGGGTTTGGGGGAGGAGAAAGAGAGAGAAGAAGTAGGACCGGAGAGGAAAACAATTGATAATGCTGCTTGATGATACCAGAATAGTTTTAAGAAGAGTTGGAATTTGCATAAGGTCTTTGGTAAGATTTTCCCAGGTGAAGTGCAGAAATATAACTCAGGTATAGAAAACAACAGAAGAAAAATGTGGAGGTGAAAAAAGAACAGCTATGTGTGTGATCTGGTCTAATTCCTAGAAAACTTAATGGTTAAGTGTGACTACAACTCATAGTACCGTGATTAGAAAGGACATTTGAGACCAGATTGCAAGGGTATAGAGTGACTGGATGAGTGTGGCAGCCAGGTCCTGAGATGGTCTCAGGATATCTGTGTCCTATGTAATCACCTTCTCATGAGTGTGGGCAGCTTCGGACTTGCTTCTTACCAATAAAACAGCGCAAAGAGATGGAGTGTATGCAATTATGTTACATACTATTGTAAAATCTATCTTGCTGGGAGACTCTTTCCCTTGCTGGCTTTGAAGAAACAAGTGGCCATACTGGAAAGGCCCATAAGGCAAGGATTAAAGCAGCCACTGGCCAACACCATGGAGGAACTCAGAACAGCGTCCGGCCAGCAGGTCTCAGGGAGCCAGTTGCTGCCAATGGCAATGTGAGCTTGAAAGCAGATCTTTCCTTAGATCTTGAGATGGCAGCTCTGGCCTGCACCGCGGCTGCAGCCGTGTGAGACCCAGAAACAGAGGACGTGCCCAAGTAGTGCTGGACCTCTGACTATGGGAACTATTATGTAATGAGCACTGTTTTAAGGCAACACGTTTATGGTAATAGTGTTATACCACTACAGAAAATTGGTACAATGAAGAGTTTGGAACTTGTCTTACGTGCATTGAGAAACCAACCACTAAAACTTTTCAAGCAAGAAACTGACTTGATATCTCTATTTTAGAACAGAAAGGCTATGAGCAAACACAGATGATGAAAGGTATGGGGAAGAAAGCAACACGGGAAATGCAGTTTGGAAATTACTGCAGCTTCTGCATGAGGAGTGAACATGCAAACGGGGCTGGCAGTATAAGAATTGAAAAGAATATTATGACTTCACAAGATATATTTTTCTTCATGTGAGCTCTGTCATCATAATTAAAGTCAAAAACTTTAATGGATAAAGAAGATGAGATTTTTAGAACTTGAAAAGACCAAGTAGCATTAGAAATTCAAGAGCTGCAAATTCTTACAGATATTTCAAAACTTGAGGTTTATTTAAATTCCAAATTTAGATCTGTAAATCCTGTATCACTAACCATACCTGGTATTGATGTCATTGAACAATTGGTAAAGAGGGACGCCCTCACATTCTTTATACTCCAGCCTGAGCCTTGGTGCCATCTTGTCTTTGGTCTGCCATTGCAATTAGAGGAACACTGGCCCACTCTGTAAGGGCACAATACTCCAAACATAGCTTTTCATCTTCCTGAGGAGCTGCTAGTACCTACATGATTAAAATTCGCTATAAACAATGCGGATCTTTTAAATTTAAATTAAATTTCCAAATAAATTATTTCTGTTTATTCAGTTCACATAGATATTGCATTCATTGAAGAAATGCTTTTGGAGACCTACCTTATGCAGGTACTTTGATAAGTACTGGCTATCTGTCAATAAACAGCACTCTTTTAATTTTCAAAGATATTTCTGAATGTGTCTTATGCATTCAGCAAACATTTGCTTACGTATCAAAAATGAACAGATATCTTATTCCCCATAGAGCAGCCATCTGATGGGAGAAGGGAGACAAATAGACAAGTAACTATATGTCTAAAAATTGTCATAAAGAATTAGACTGGTGACTCCAAGGTGCAAAAGTCATCTCTTCCATAGACTGCTGTTTAATACATCTGAAAGAGGAGATGGAGAAAACCGGACAGTACTAGTTAAAGCCCAATGGTCAGGTTAAATCCTCTGTAGGGAGATGATGTTGAGGGCAATGATTTGAACAAAATAAGAAATAGAGCTATAAAATCTTTACAGAAAGAAATCCATGAAGAAGTTGAGAAAATGCTGCCTGGTGGGAAGGGACAAATTTGAAAGCCTTGAGTAGATGTGTGCTTACTTTACTCAAGTGGAAAGTAGAAAATTAATGGAGTATGCAAGGGAAAAATGAGAGGAAGTGAAACTAAAGATAATAAATGCACCGGAGTTCAGAGTTTTAAAATCCTGTTTTTATTCTATGGGAAGCCATGATGGTCTTATACACTAAAATGACCACTGTGGTTAGTGGATGATGGATTTTAATGGATATGAGCAGAAGCAGGAAGACGAGCTAGGAAACTATTGTAGTGATAGAACTTAAAAAAGAAAGCCAAAAATAAATAAATACACAAAATAGTGACCTAGCTATGAAATAGGGAGGAAAGGAACGAGAAATAATTAAAGAAGCAGTTGAATTTCAGATATGTTTTGTTAAAAAAAAAAAGTTAAGGATGATTCTAATTTTTTAATGTTAGAAATAGGGAAATTGTAGGGTCATTTAGTAAGTTTGTAGAAGGAGGGATCTCTAGATAAAGGCAGGACAATCCAACTTCTGGTACTTGGTCAGGGAAAACATAATAGTATAATAGTTTGATCAGTATAATAGATTGAATATTGCTCCCTCCAAAAAATCTTAAACTCTGATAACTGTAAGTGTGATCTTGTTTGGAAATAAGGTCTTTGAAGTTACAATCAAGCTGAAATGCAGCCATTAGTCTAGGCAGTCAGTAATGCTGGTGTCTTATGGGAAGAGCCAGAGACATAGAGGGGTACTGTGTGAAGACAGACACGGGGTGATCGTGCTACACGACAGTAAGGTCAGAGTTGGACGCGTCACCTCTGCAAGCTGAGAAATGACAAGAATTGCTGGTACACCATCATAAGGTAGAAGTAGGGAAGGAAAAATCCCTTAAAGGTTCTTTGGTGGTTTCCAATTGGTTAAATTGGTTTCATATTACTGTTTGTATTGAGTTGGGTCTCTTTTCACTTCTGTAGGAATCCAAGGTGAGAAAGTCATCTCATCCATGGACTGCTGTTTAATTATTTTTCATCATGTCACCCATTTACTATAAAACTCTTGAGTAGCCAAATCAAAGAGGGCCACAAGACCAGGTATAGGTGACAGGTCTCAGAGCTGCCGTGTGCTCTCCTGGAATACCACTCTTCCAGCACAAGATGTGTTCAGCCCCCAAGAAGCTACTAGAACCCCATCACTTAAGGGTTTTAGAGGCGTCTCATTACATACGTGTGGTTGAGTAAATCATTGGTCATCTGTGAGTGAGCGCAATATTCGGTCTCTCTCTACTCCCTGGAGTTGTAGGACTAGGCTTCCTAAACTTCTAATCACATGTTTATTCTTCTGGCAACCAGCTCCCATCCAGAAACTATGTGGGAGCTCTTTGACCTCATTAGCATAAATTTAGACACTGTTGAAAGGGGCTTGTTATGAATACCAAAAGATGCTCCTATCACTTGGAAATTCCACACGTTTTAGGAGCCCTGTGCCAGGAACTGGGAACAAAGACCAAATATATATTTATTATACTTCGGAGGGGGAACACAAGCAGAGTATTTGTCTCTTCTTGAGTTGAGAAGAATCTAGAAGTCCAGGGAGACTAAGGTAGCTGGCATGTATATGGCACAGTACAGAAGTAAAGAGAGTGCTCCAAAGATCTCCAGGATTCCTCCCCACCTTGCCCTCTGAGTAACGCTCAGTGCATGTGAGGAAACTACTTTACTCTGGGGTAAGAACTCTCCAAGAGAGGATGAGGGAAACATCTCCAGAGGTCACTGAGAGATAGGAATAGTACTGTTTCCATCAGTCACAGTGGAAAACCTCAGGATTCACCGAACATCACATAGTTCCTCAGAAAGTTTTTGTTTAAATAGAGGGGAAAAAAAATAGCCCTAAACTGAATGCTGCTCTGTTGTTGTATACAAAGTTTAAATGTAAGATCCTTGTAATTTAACTTTAGTTCGGAAGAAAGCTCAAGAATATTTATAGAAATATGAAAATAATCAGCAAACAAGAACATCAAATACTGAAATATGCCATGCTCCCACAAAAATTACCAAAACTGTAAAGAAGCAGAAATGTGCAATCCACAAGGCGTATAGAGTATCACAAAGAACCCTGAGGAAACTTTTGTGAGTGACAGATATGCTTATCGTCACAATTGTAGCGATGGTTTGATAGATGTATACATATGTCAAGTCTTAGCTAACTGAATATGTTAATTAGATATGGCTGATTGCAAGTATACTGCAGTAACATTGTTATTACACACTTTATCGTCCTTAAATAAAAGACAATGGGAGTTGAGGAAGTGGTTTTACAACTCTTTGCAAGCTTTTTGCTCTTGATTTCTTTAAGGAAAGGCAATAGAAGAATGAGGCTGTAGTTAAAATAAGAGATAGGAGTTTAAAAGTTTCATCTACATTCACTGTGTTGACAAAATAATTGCACTTAAAACTCTTAATCTGTAGAAGTTAGAGATTAAATGGATGTTAAGAGTTACATTTAAAATGTCCCCAAAAGTCTCATGTGTTCAAAGTTGAGGACTTGGATGAAGAATGAGATGAGGTATTATGTTCATCTGGGGATTAGTCAATCAATGAGCTCATTGTACTCCTAGGATGTGGGGCTTGTTTAGCAAGGTAAGTCACTGGAGTCATGACCTGAAAGGGTGCATTCTTGTCTGCAGCCTCTTTGTCCCTCTCTCTGCCTTCCTCTCTCTCCCTCCCTGTCTCCTTCCCTCTCTCTCCCTTCTTATCTCCCTCCCTCTCTCTGCTTCTGGTCACCATGAGGCACATACCTTTCCTTGGCCACGCCCTTGCACCATGATGATGCTGCCTTGGAACCAGCCTGTTGCAGACTGATTTCTCTGAAACCATGAGCCAAAATAAACCCTCTCATCCTTTCATTTGTAGGTGTCAGGTATTTTGTACCAGTGATGGAAAAGCTGACTAATGCAATACATACAAAAGATGGCAACAAAGTGGAAAATATAGGAGACATCAGTGTATTGAATTTCAGACTCACTTGGGTTGAATTCACTGTTGCGGCATTTTGTTGCTGTGATCTTATGTAACTTACCTACACCCATGAGCATCACTTTCTTTATCTGTAAAATGAGGATGTGCTTAGAATTTTTAAAACTGTAAATATGTACTAAAGACAGCCAGAAGCCCTACTGAGGCATAAAACATAATTAACTTTTTGCCTTTATGTTTTTCTGGACAATGTAGACAATGAAAAAGATATACTTTCCAGGAATCACCATGGTTGTCTTATGTAAACATAGACTAATAGGTCACTGCTTATGAAGCATTTTATTTTCTTTCAAATCTGTTTCACTTTGTTAATTGCATACAAATCAAATGTTTTAGAAGAATATTTTTATTTCCTATTTTTGGAAAAGTTAGATGACAAAAGAATATTTTGATCCTACAAAAGAACGTATAGAATAATGTGTTTGCCCAGCTAACATTCTGTCTCCAGCTTCATTCAGCCACATTTTCCTTCACCCACATGTGTTAGTTTTCTCTCTATTCAGTGTCTCACAGCTCTGAAATAGTGCAGTCCTTCATTTTGTTTGGAACACATTCTTCTCACACCTTTCCCTCCATTTCTTCCATCCTGCTCACGTTCTTGGCCAAACATTAGCTCCCTTTTACCACGCCCATCAAATTTCTACTAATTTTTCTAAGTGCTTTTTTGGGAAAGCTGGGGATCGAACTCAGGGCCTTGCACTTTCTAGGCAAGCACTGTACCACTGAGCTAAATCCCCACCCCCATCCAAGTGTTTATATTTTAAATATTTTCCAAAACTCATTGTCCTCACCCCCATCACCATCGACTCCTCAGCAAGTTCTCCACTGCAACCCACCAGTGACACAAAATCTGCATGTCTTTTGACCTCACCAACCAGACCAGCATGATACATTTGAAAAACTAAAGCAGCAAAAGTCTGACCTCCTTCTCCTTTCAGGCTGATTTCTTATTTCATACCATGGTGCCATCCTTTCTATGGATCTCCTCCTGGAGAGAAAGTAAAATGGCATTCTCAGTACACAGTTTCCATGGTGATGCCTAAACATCCATGTTCCCAGCTGGACACCAATAAGCCCAGCAGAAAGCAAAGCAGGATTCTAACAGGAAGTGCCCAAGATCACATCCCCCCTCACACCCACCTCAGCTGTCTGAGCTTACCTCTCCTCTCGAGCAGAGATTACTGAGATGCTGATTACCCAATGCGGTCTTTCTCCTGGCGGCATGTCCAGAGCTCCTCATTCAGCTCCAACCCTCCTCAAATAATTCAACGCAGGCCTAAACCCGATGAAAAGCTCCTGCCATTCCTGCCATGGAGATGCCCTATGGTTCTCCCCTGTTGTGTTTCCCTTGCTGCTACAAGCTAATGACTTATCTTGTTTCTTTCTCCTTTGGACTTTTCCTGTGCTCAAGTGCACTCTTGGTGGTTTGGGGCCAGTGGGCTTTGACGTACTCTGATTATTCCTCCAGCAAATCCCTCAATGGTGGTGGGACCTGAGGCTGGCCGTGGTCCCACACTAACTTGAAAGATAGGGTGGCAGTTTTCACGTTTAACCCATGCTGCTCCTAGTCCTGTGAATTCTTCAGTGCTACCCTCCTGGCCCTTGCATCACAAGGCAGAGCACCCTGCTGCTATTCTCCTTCAGCCAGTTCCCTTCCCTTCCTTTCCCTTCCCTTCCCTTCCCTTCCCTTCCCTTCCCTTCCCTTCCCTTCCCTTCCCTTCCCTTCCCTTCCCTCCATTTATTTTTCTGCCTTCTCCAGGTCAGCAGAACACCTCCATTTCAAGGCCAGCTGTTTCGGACAGGCCTCCGCAGCAGCACATTTGAAGCACTGGTCATTCAGTGCCTTCCCTGTTCTTCAGCCCTCTCTGCAGTGACCCAGGGAGCAGAGGAGGCATGGCGCGTCAGGGAGGTCTGGTCACTGCTTAGGCTTTCACAGAAGGTGCTGTTCCCTCAGCCCCGTAGGCCTGGTCTTCTGGTCAGGCAATTAGGCCAGATTTTGCCTTCATTTGTGATGGTTTTCCTCAGGGATTCTCTTGTCTTCCGGTCCAGATTGGCTCAAAGTGTCCCAAAATAGCAGCCAAATTGCCCATGTTGGAAATTTAGTTTACCAAATTCTGTTTGAGCCATTTGGAGATCACTGGTCTTTAGCAAATCGAGGGAGGTGACTGGGTGTATCTCGCAGGGCCGCAGGTATTCGATTGGCAACCTCTAAGAAAGTTTCAGACTCTTCTGTAGGATATTTATCCACCCAGAGCACACAGAAAACCTCTCCAGTTTATACGACCTCAGCCCTTGCTTGTCAATCGGGCTTTTGTCACTTTCTATAATCTAAAACATTGCCCTACAAAAGTGTAACCATAGATTTCATATTAATATTGATTTTACATTTATCTGTCTCCTACCATAACATTGATTGTGAGCATCCTGCTGGCAGGAACTCACCTCGTTCATCTTTGAGGAGTAAAGTATAATGGTCACTGTAAGATAGACTTGATAATTTCACGGAGCTCATCTTTTCCTCAGGACTCAAGTGTGTATCTTTAATAAGTTAATTATATGTGGTAGAATTCAAATCCATAAATACTACGCTGATAAAATATCTTGCCAACACAATATTGTGTTTGCAATAGTGTTACTTTATAATCCATGTAGTATCTTTTGGCTAGTCATGCTTGGTTTTTTATATTTTCATCCCCATAACAAGTCTATAAAGTGCATACTGTTATTACCTGCATTTAAAGAGGAGGAAACGAAGGCCTAGAAAGATCAAATGATTTTTCTGAGATACATGGTCTGTGAGCTTGTGGTAGCTGGAATCCAGTGTACATGCCTTTTACTACCACCCAGTTTCTCCACATTCTGTGTTCTGGATAGGATTTCCAGGGAACAATGTAAAATTTTCCCAAAAGTGGAGCTAAAACACAAAATCTTGTTCCTAAAAAAAAGAAGAGAGAACAATGTTGCCCTGAGTATTTTTGATGATTTGAACCATTTTTAGTTTGTAACTCATGCCTGATTTCAACAACATCTGTCATTGGCCCTGTTTTAGATTACTTACAAACTACTGTAATTTTGTCCTCATTATAAAATCTTCAGTCTTATCAATTTTTGTAGAAAAATGGGATGAATAAAATAATGGATATGGGACTCTTTCAAATAAACTGCAACTGGGGCTGGGGATTTAGCTCAGTGATTAGAGTGCTTGCCTTGCAAGCACAAGGCCCTGAGTTCAATCCCCAGCACCACAAAAAAAAAAAAAAAAAAAAAAGAATGTTGGATCAAATAAGCTGCAACTTTATGTGTTCGCAGTTTGAACTATCTTTTGGAAGGTTTACAACAATTTAAAGAAAGTGTTCTCTGGTTATTCTGGGATCATGTTATGTGCAAAATCATTTTATTTATACATTAAAGGAACTAATTTAGGGTTATTGTGAAATTTATTTTAAAACATCTAACCTATTTTTTAGTTGTAAAACCTATATCAAATAGAATCCAAAACCCCTGCCCTTCACTAAAATAAAACCCAACTTTCTTCTGAACATGTAAATCATCCCTTCAAAAGTTGTGTATAGCCTTTTCTTAAAACGAAATTGTAAGTTTCCCAAGTTTTGGGAGGAGTGCAGTAGTGAACCATTGTGTGTAGCATTAGTATGCTAGGACATCAAAGGAAAAATAATGGATAACTCAGACTTCATTTCCAAAAGGAAAATTATCATGCACAACTATTTCAAAAATAATACTTAATATTTAAAGAAAAATGCTAGTCAAAGTGCTTCAGGTTTTCTCGTGCATTATTTACCTTGGAGGAAACATGAAGAGCCAGACTATAAAATATATGAAAATGGAAAAAAGCTCCCTCAGAAAAGTAGGGATATTTTTTCAGTTTTGTCTTTAAAACATCTTGGTAGATGATAAGATGCTGAACTAAACAGAATAATATGTCAAAGTAAGTCTACATTAGGATGTACAGAAATGGAGTTTCATGTACGTGTATGGCTCAGCAGAGTTAAAATATTGTCCTGGCATTTAAACTCATCACTGAGGTCAGAATCTAACTTGAGAAATCCAAGACCACATTATGAAGTAGCAAATTATGGCAATTTCTCAGGTTAAAGCAATGCAACGACTTTCTCTTCTCTGCTTCAGGAAGGCACTCAACAGCAAATAAATGCTGTTTCATGTTGGGTCACTGATGAAACGTAAATGAGCTCGAGGTTCAGAATAAATTCTAGAAGAGATAGTGTGTCTGTATTATTCACGGGGATTAGAGAGAGGCCAATATTTATTGTTGAAAGACCCTTATGTGGGGGATTTTCAAAACAAAAGGAAGGCACTCAACAGCAAATAAATGCTGTTTCAAATAAATTTGTATACTGAACCAAATTGCGAATGTGTTTTTAGAATGGAGCCAAAAAGCTATAAAAATAATGTGTAACATAAGATTAATTATGTTCAAAATCATTTATGGGGTTTAATCGTCAGATTCCAGACTCACCACCCTTTCTGCTCCTTGAGATTTTAACTTTTTTATCTCATCATTTTTGGTTCCTTCATCTTCATTAATACAACATTAACTACAAAATTTAAATATTCCTTCTTTCCTCCCAAATAAAGGATATATGACAGAAAAATAATAGAAATTTTCTCTGTCTCTCTCTCTCTACACCTCTGTGTGTGTGTGTGTGTGTGTGTGTGTGTGTGTGTGTCTTTGACTCATCTCTCTCCCTTCTTTATCATTTAAAACACTCAACATAGCTCACTCTTTTTTGAATCATTATCAAAAACTTTCCTTTCTTTCTCCTCCCTGACAGAGACCTACATGCTGGGACATCTTATGAAAATATGCTGTGAGTGTTTTATGAGTGTGGTTTTACTTAATCAGTGAGTCTGGAAGGATGAGAATGACCTAACCTGCCACATTTTCTTTATGAGAACATCTTCTTGGTGATCTATGGTTTCATGAGGTAGACATAAGAGTTTCAAAGTTGCCCTTGAATCCTGGGTCAAGAAATGCTACCAACATATATTCTCTCCTGTCATACATTTCAATGAACAAGTAGTTTGACAGGCCAAAGCCATTACTTTGAATCTGATTTGTGAGTCTTACACTAAGAGGTGTATGTGTTGTGTATCATAAACAGAAGAAGTTGATTTTGATTTGCTTTACCATATTTGAATTCCTCACTGAATGCTTCAAGGGCCTGTGTTGGCCCTTTCCTATTTCCTTTCCTTCTTCCCTCCCTTTCTCCCTCCCTCCCTCCTTATTATCATTCCTTCCTTCTTTTCTTCCTTTATTTTCTTAAAATGATGATGACAAGAAGAAAAAGGACTAGACAGATTAATAAGAAGTGATGCTGAAACCTTGATATTGATATTAGAACACAAATAAAAACAAATATTCCTCCTCCCAATACCCATTTACTTCTGGAAAACCTCAGGGGAAGCAGCTAAAGCAGTTGCTAGGCAGCCTGTGCTCCATCTCATGATGGGTTACAACTTTTTCATATTTACAGAGATATAGTGGTAAAACTCTAAAATGAACAGGCATCTTATTTTTTAGCTCTAATTTGACTAATAGCTAATAATCAGTGATTATAATGTTTGCATGTGTTCATAATAATTGAATATATAAATACATTCTATGTATATAATAATTGATTATACGTAAATGATTATATATAACTATATTCTAAGATACAGACAGGTCTTCAGAATTTTAGACCTTTTTGGCGACTTGAACTTTTTTATCTACGTATTTTATTGTATCCATGTTTGTTTGGAAATTATATACACCAAACTGCTCACAGAAAATCTGATCTTTTTTTTTCTTTTTTCATTTTACAGAGAGAGCTATATTTTCCACCACTACTTCCCTTAATAAACAATCTATTAGCAATGAGATTGTCAAATTATATTAAGAACTACAAAAATAGGTAAGTGCTATATCATATACATGCATGTAGGTAACATGTGTATATGAGTATATACACTTTTTCTATAGAAAATGTATGTATATATATATATATATAAGGCTTCCTCTCTATCTAGTTATAACTCCATTAACAGTGATAACAATATAAATTTTGTTTATAATTTAAAGACCTCTATAGACATTTTTCTCTTTTCATTTTGAGGAGACCTGAATGAAGTTGTTTAATTATTCTTCATTTAATTCTGTATTTTTCTGCTTTCCACTGAAATCTATGTTAGTCAGGTAAATGAAGTAGTTCAGGTACAGTGTCCAGAAGAAATGGGGACTCAGGGGATGCAGTCGTTATCCAAGTCATACTACTGAAGGAATAGCATATTTCTGGCCCAAGTTCTTCTACGTCCTTACCACTAGTCTCCTTTTCCTTCGTGACTCATTGTGAATTCATCTGTAACACTCTGTCATCTATTAGTCTCTCAGTTCTTACTGTGTTCCAAAGCTGGTACACTGATTCAATCCCATATTCCCAGACCAGGATTTCTTAACCTGTAGTGAATGAGTCCTTCTATCCGTGTCTATATCAACTTTTTGTTTCTTGATCTTTTTAATTTTTTTTTTGGTTTTTATCTTATAATATTCTTAGAGAATATGGACCATATATTTCATCTGATTTTAGAGAACCCCTAAATACTAAGACAGGCCATCCTAGTCAATATCTTCATAATAATAGTCCAAAATAACTGTGTGTACGTTTCCACTGTCTCTTGATATTTTCTTCAATATGCATTAGTATTTGAGAGGACTCATAATTTTCTCCATACTAGAGATGGTGGATCTGACAAGGATAATCTCACTCTAAGGGTACATGATTTGGAAAAGATTGGTATGATCTATAACATAAAAATATCTGTTAAGTCTTAATGGCAGTGGTTGATTCCTTGTTATTTCAGTTGACTTTAATCTTTCCAGGGACAACAGCAAGAAAAATCTTGAGAATTCCAAACCCTTCAGTAACAAATTGTTTAATACAGAAGCGATCAGAAAGATGGGGGCAGGCAGCTCAGCAGTTGCCAGCTATCCAGGAAACCAGACAAATGATCTATCCTTGATGTCACCTTGCCTCCAAACAGGAATGCTAGGAGTTTTATTATTTCCTCTACAAGGCTACTGTGAGAATAAAATCACTAAAAAGCCAAAATATATCCTTGCAATTCACACATTTATAGACATATATCAAACTCTCAAGATTTGTATGGGAATAAAGCAAACATACATGACAGTGCTCTCTGGAGAAATCTGAGGGGCAACATTCTCAAATTTAATACTCATTTGTAATATCTCCTTTTAATTTGAGGGACAAATATCTGTGCCTTCTCAATATGAATTTCAACTTCTGGTCTTTAAGTATTTTCTTTACTGTTTGGGAGCTATAGCAAGGTATAGAAACAAATCTATTTGCTTTGCAGTCAGACAGACAAAAACTTTTATCTCTATTCTGCCATTCGATAGATTTGGGTCCCTAAAATATTAGTAGGTGCTCTGTCAGTGTTTATTATATTTTTGAAGATGTCAACTATAAAGGCATTTTTCTAACATCAGTTTTATATTTTCTCAAGTCCTTTGATTTTCTCATTTCCGACTCCTTAAAAGCAAACTATAGCATGTCCTGAGCATGTTGATGTTTTATCATTTCTTCTAATACCACCTATGAATGTCTTCCAACACCACCTATGAATGTCTTCTAATACCACATATAAATGCCAATAACTTATTCCCTTAGCAGAAAGAAATCTTTAAAGACACCCTGAATCTTCTGAAGAGGACTTTTTCTTACATCTATTTATAACTGTCTCAATTGTTAAATCACTCTTCTCATGGTAAGAAAAAAAAAACTAGCTACTGAAGATTGTTCTCGAAGTTCAAAATGAAGAAAAGCTACTGTATTGCAATTTTGCTCTATCCAAATTTTGGCCTTGTCCATTTTTCTCCTCTTGTTTAGCTAATAACTAATGTTTCCAGAAAATTCACCCATTTAAACACTCAAAATTTAATTTTAAAATTCATTTGGTTTAGAATAGCTTCCTAAACGATCCTCAAACTGAATCTATTTTTGTGGAATATTCAGAAATAACATTCATGTAAATTACTTCAGTTTATCTTTTGAAAAGTATCCATGAAACAATAAGAACAAAAAACTTTTTCACTTGATCTTCACTAAATTATCCTGGAGTAAAAATTCAGCATAAAGATGTGGTAAATACAAAAGTTAAGGAATAAAATGGATACTAGGAAGGTATGTCTTTCTTCTTTCTTCCTTTTTTAATAGTGTCATAATGTGCAACTTAGATTGAGCAGATTCAAGATGAAGAGAAAAAAAGAAAAATAAGAAAGTATAACAAAACATAGTTGTTGGTGAGTGTGTACACTTTTATCATTTTCGGTTTTTCTAAATGTTTAAAATTTTCAAAACATAAACTAAAAATATGCATGCATATCTAGTTAGTAAAACACATCAGATACTTTGCTAGAAATTGGAGGAATTAGATATCGAGCAAAGAATGAAGTCCTTGCCCTCATGGAGCTTGTACTTTTACACAGTGGACAGGCCATGAACTAATAAACGATTTTGTAAACCACCATTGGCAGATGTGATAAATGAGTCTCCATGTGGATCTCTGTCTCCGACGGTCCGGCCAAGCACTGGAAACTTCCTGGCAGATTGTTCAGCTGCAGGCCTCCACCCTGGGCTGGCCCACTGGCTTCAACCCAAGAAAAACAAAGTGATTCACTTGGGCCTTCTTCTCATTTCTGCTCTCATCTCCTGAACCCTCAGTCACCCACTTCCATTCATGGGATCTGCATGCTACTTCTTTCTATTACCAAAAATAGTTCCAAATACTTCTAACACTTTTAGGACAAGATAGCCGGAAACACCCTCTGGACTTTGAGGTACCAAGTTTTAGATTCTGAATTAAAAGTTTTCCTGGAGTCATAGAAATGATGGGATGTGTATGGATACAGTGCACACAATGTCAAGGTGACTTCTCTAAAAAGAACCTGCTTCCTTTCAACTTCTTTCCAAAGACTAGAATGAGCCTTGATGGAGAACCGGGTTTCAGTAGTCCAACAACTTTGTGCAAGGCCTTGAGTAAAGACACCTTTCCATCATGGACTATGCCCCCATCTCTGAACTAATCTATAAGAGGAAAATAAAATTCTCTCTTCTTTAAGCTGCTCTAGTTTTAGGTCTCTTGTTATTACTGGATTAGTCTATTTCATAACTAATATGCAACTTACCAAAAATTCAGCAAACTTAATTGAGATCTTTCTTTCTTCCTTAATATCTCCTATTTTAATTCGCATATTTCTTAATCCTCAATTGAACGGGAATGGTCATAGATTTGGTCTCAAAACCTTCAGGCATCTGGGCTCCTTACGCATCCTTTAGGTTTCCATTAATACTATCTTTAAAGCCCACGCTGAATTTACATTGCTTATTTTTCTCAAGGAGAGTCATGTGATTTCTGTATTAGCTAGAGAATAAAGCCCATAGAGCTGTAATTTGTGGCTTTGCAAGCCAGCAGGTTATGGAGTGACTATATGATGCCCAAGTGGCTTTGCTGAAACAGTGATACCTTCCCCTGGCTGAAACTCTTATAATCCTTGAAATGCTAGTAAGCATGGCTCAGATCCCATCTACTTTGTAAAAATCTTTCCTCAGATTCAAGTTCAATTCATAAACCCCCTTGTATTATTCATAATAAAGATTGTTTTTCCTCTCTCAGAGTAGTATTTTATTCAGTTAAATATAATTTCTTTAATAGGTGTCTATCTCTGCAACTAGAATATAAACTCCTTGAGGATACACACTACATATCATTTTCATGCATTATTTTATCACTAATATAAACTTGCATATTTCTCCATACATACATCAAAGACAACAAAAATAATTTATTGAATTGACTCACCTGAAGTGTATTAAATGCTCAATTCTTTTCTGAAGGAGAATAATCATTCTTACAAGCTAGAACAAAGAAAGCTTAAGACACACATAGACAATAATTTCATATACAGTCCCCCCAAAATGGGTACTTGATTTTATTTACTTTAAGCAAGATATGATTTCTATTTTCCAAAGGAAAAAAAACCTTGACTATAGTGTAGGAAAGGGATAAGGCTTTCTGGACATCAAAGAATTCTTAGACAATACCTTTTGATGACTTAAGTATAAAAGAATCAGAAACATACAAATTAAGATTCCCTTGAAGTAAATCAGACTCAAAAATAGAAGAGAAACATGTTTCAGATTATGCAGAGCCTATATAATCTTTTAGAAAAGATTTCAGGATACAAAATATTTTTATGTTTAAAAATACGATAAAATTGTAATATAATAGCAAATTACCCAAACATTGTTTACTCCTTACTAATTTTCTCCAAATGTGAACCATTTCCTAAATGACGGAATTGTTAGAGTCGTGATTTGACTTAATGGTCTTAGTTATGTATCTTTTCATTTTGTCATGAAATACTAATGCGACCTTTTATACGACAAATGCTTCTAATATGATGAGTGCATTTGAAAATAATATTTCAATTGGTCTGACACAACACCGAAGTTTGGGAAGTGGCCGTTTTACATGAAAGAGGTTTTCTTCAATCTCAAGGCCATACTATGTCCCCTGCCTCTAGCTACCTCAGCACACTCTTGTATGTCTTGATACTCTTTTTTTTTTTAATTAAGAGAAGACAATTTATTTAAAAGTGGTGAAAAAGGGGGAAAGGGAGATGATAGATAGCTACTTGACCAATAGGGAACATTCGAAAGCGAAATACTTGTGGGCCTTTCACCGTAGTTCCTTTTATTGAGGTTTTCTCCTTGGGTCAGCCCATGCCTGGATGCTCTTAATCCCCAGAGATTAGGAGAAAAAGTGAAAAGAATGTGTTATCTGCTGTGAAATTCTCAGCCTCTTAGGGAAAGAGAAATATTGTCTGACTCATTTCTAACGTTTGTTGTATATGAACTTCAAATAAATTGTACTAAATTTTCATGATTAATTGCCAAGGGGAAATATTGACCATTTCAACCACTTTTAGAATATCCATTATGTTGTCAGTTGTTGCAGTATATACTTTAAATACTTAATCTGAATTTTCACAACTAAATGCAATAGTTCATGTTATTCTCACTTTATAGAACAAAGATTAAGTAAAAAGTCCAAAGCCCACAGCTAGTAGAGGTAGCACTTCAGTTTGCTTTTTTCCAGATCTTATATGCTTTACTGTGATTTTATGTTACTTTGCTTTGAAAATTTTAAACCTTTACTAACAAAAGATATTACCATAATAATAATATTTCATGTGTTTCAAGTCAAAAGAGTATACAAAATTAAAATAACAAGAGAAATTATTTTCTCTTGGAAAACTTTTTATTCTTCCACGTCAGTAATTTTGTAACATTAAGGTCAAATCAAACTATGGCCAAAAATATTTTATAAATTTCTATGTCACAATTGGGATTGGATGAGCAGAAGATCTCCCAATCTATTGTTTACTTTTACTTCTTACCCTGACAAACGAAACCTTCTCCGCAGACAGGAAAGCTCAAGCTATATTTAGCTACTTTATCTTGGTTAATCCACGTGATGGAGGGAGACTTGTTAAGTAAGCAATAATACATGACATGATGTGTGTTTGACTGTAATGAAGCCACACTTGAGCTGTCTGGTGACGAGTGAACATCCACCCCACTGGATATTGTCATCTTTAACCAGAAACTTTGGAATTATCCCATAATATCTCAGATGCTCTGTCACTGAGGAAAAAAGGATCAGATGTGAAGTGAGAACATACTTTTGTTTTATTGCCTTTTTACACACCCTTTTTAATCAAGTCTTAATATTTTGAATTTACCATATATTCATGAAATTATAAAGTAAAAATGAAAAGCTATATTATATGGTCAAAAGTCTTGTGCTCACTCTCTCTCCCCTCTGTCTAAATCAGCCTCATCACTACCACTATTAGCTTTTTAAATTCATCCTTAGAGATTTTTCTGTCCAAGTTCAAATAAACACAAACAGAAATGTTCATTTCCCATCTTTCCTATGTGAATGCTAATGCTCTATCCACACTATTTTTGTTTTTTTTTTTTGGTTCTGGGGATTGAACATCCACATTATTTTGTATGTCACTTTTTCGCATAATTTTGAGTCTTCTAGATTCAAATGTTTTACAAAAGCTTTGAAAGTTTCAGTGTTAAATTATTTAGATAAGTCTATGCTTCTTTAAACAGAAGTTTCTACTCAGGATAGAAAATTATCTGTTTAAGGAAAAAGCATACATGAAAGAAAATATAAGATTTATCAATAGGCTGTCCTCTATTTTCTATCCCATTTGCACTTTAGGACCAGGTTCCAGGTGCTTAGATCTGACCAACAATATCTGATTACTTAGAGATGCATGTCACTCCCTGCTCAGAGTGGTGAAGCCCTCATGTGTGGCTCTTGGTTCTCTCCCCAACTATGTAGTAAATGAGAAGTCTGCATCTTCCTGATGCTGTAGCTGCAAGGTGAGGGCTTTCATCAGTCCGTATACCTGCACAACTATTGAGGGAAAACACCAGTGGGCATTTATTCTTTTGTTAGGTCACTGATTTGGAGCTTATTTTGATGTATTTTAGTAACTTTCTAGTCACTAAGACCAAATACCTGATACCTACGACTTAAAGGAGGAGGGATTTATTTGGCTGATAGTTTTAGTGGGTTCAGTCCAAGGTTAGTTGGATCCTAGTGAATAACAGAAGGGCATGTTATAGAAATAGCCATTCACCCCGTGCTACACAGGAAGCAGAGAGTGAAGGGAAGAACTAAGGACAAAAATATATCTTTCCAGGTCATGTTCTGTGTGACCTAACTCTTCTGACCAATCCCCACCTCCTCCTGCCACATGCAGATATTAACTCACCAGTGGGTAAGTATAATACCCTCATGATTCAATATCTTCCAAAATCTCCAAATCAGAATATATGATACTTAAGGGGGACATTTTTTATCTAAATCAAAACTTGGTTGCATAGACTCTTGTTTCAATTTGGAGGAATATAGGATAATATGTAATGACCAAGTGATTTTTAAAAATTTTTCTGTATTCCATAAAAATTTGGAATGCACATGAAATTGTTTTCTGAAGAATAATTAGTACTCATTAGACTCCTAAAAGGAACTAGAATCTAAAATAAATTTGACACTACCAGTGTGACCTAACATCTAATTTTGTAGACAATAAGAATGAGTGCCTTTGAGATATGGCTCTCAAGGGTGTACCTAGGATGCAGATCCCCTTCCTTTCCATTCCATACCAGGGTGCATCACGGTACAGCTCCAGAGAGTCCAAATGCCTTAGCCACAGAGCCTCAAATGGAGTCAGCTGTTGTTTCCTATTCCTTAAACATGGGACGCCTCATGACCTTTTTCATCATTCACCATAGTACAGATAATGTGTCCATTGTCTTCTCTATCTCACCTGAATCAGAGAAATGAAACCCAAACTTTTGTATGTAATCTGGATTGCTCAGTTCTCCCTTTCCCCATCAACATAAACTCTCCTACTTCATTCAAACCACTAAAAACTCACGTTAATCTTGCCTTCAAAATATATTTCAAACTGTGCTCATCACTCCCACCACAATCCTAGTGTCTCTGTCTTGAATAATGCTAATTGTCTCCTGTCGTTGTACTCCCTGCTACCATTCTTAACATCTTCTGGATTTACTGTGAAAATAGGAGAATGAATGATCTTTTCAACAAGGAAATCACAACCTCTTGATGAGTTCTAACCATAATTAGTGAAAAGTTTATCTGTATCTATAACCTATAGAGCTTTTGTTAAAATTAGAACATGCTTGCAGTTCATAATGTTTACATCCCTTATGAGGACTGGGCACATATTCATAACATATTTTAATTCTTTTTTATCCCCTTCCCTTCCCCTCCTTCCATCTCTTGATTCTCTTCCCATTTCAGAAAAATCTATCCCCCCTAGTTCCTATTATTTGCTTTTTATTTTGCTCTTTATTTATATTTTGAGTTTCTCATATATAAGAAACCATACAGCATTTAACCTCATGTGTCTAATTTATTTCATTCAACATTATGTTCCAAGGTGCATCCTTTTTTCCTACAAATGACTCAAGTTTATCTTTCTTTAAGCCAGAGTAGTACTTCATTGTGTGTAAATACCACATTTTTAATCCATTTATCTGTTGATGGAGGAAGCTTTTTCAACTGGTTTTATCTACTGAAAAATGCTTTCTTTTTTTTTTTTTTTTGGGTGCTGGGGATGAAAAATGCTTTCTTTAGACAAATTCATGACTGAACTTTCCTTCTGATTCAGATGCTGCTGAGAGCTCATCTCCCAGGCATCTCTCTCCACTGGTGTAATGTGCTCCATACCTCTACCATTCTCAATCCATTGTCAGTGGCCCTCTCTCATCTGCAGGGGGCGTATTCCAGGACCCCAGTAGGTACCTCAAACAATAGATAGTGCCAGACATTAGGTGTTCTCTGTTTTTCCTGTAGAAAAATACCTACGGTAAAAACTAATTTACAAATTCCCCATAGTAAGACTAATAACAATAACTAATAAAAATAAACTGATTATGATATTATACTGCAATAAAACTTAAATAAATGTGCTCTTCCTCTGTCTCTGCCTCTCTTTTTCTCTCTTGATATTTTATTGTACTTTCAATTTTTGATTGAAGGAATCATTTTAAAAATTGTCACTGATTATCAATATCACTATTCTTACACCTGAAGGCCATGATTCAGCCAAATTCGTGTTGCTTGAATACAAACATTGTTATTGTGTGACACTTGATCTAACAACTGAAGTGCCACAAAGTGATTAACAGGCAGGTAGTACATCCTGCGTGGACACACTGGACAAAGGAAGATTCATATTTCTGTCTGCATAGAGCAGGATGACATAAACTCCATCATGGTACTTAGAATAACACACAATTTAGAATTTACAAATTGTTTATCTCCAGAATTTTCCATTTAATTTTCAAATTATAATTGAGCACTGGTAACAGAAACCGCATAAAGCAAAATCTCATTAAGGGGAAATAGCTGTCCTTTGGTTTTTTCTTTGTAGATGTTAAAAAGGTGTTCTTCACTTACAGGCTTCATGAAGTTGAAGAATTGGTCTCTCGTGTTCTAAGTGGAATCGAAGTACCTAGAATGTTAGTTAATGTCTATATTGCTTCCTATTTCTTAACGTAGTAAATAAGTGTCAATTTTCTGCTATTATCTAAGTTGTTGCTCAGCTACGAATTCCATTCGGTTTTCTTCTATCAACTAATCACTGTCATCTTTCAGTGTTCAAAACTTCCAGAATTGAGCTGTGTGCCTGTCCTCCTGAATGGTTTCGTTTTCTGACACCAATAAGAGTCGCAGCTATAAAATAGACCTTTTGATTCTTGACAGGCAAAACACTAGCCGTGTCATACATGAGAAAATACTCTTCTCTAGAATTCAGAAGTCTCCCTGACATTGACTTTTCATTCTAATGCTGCTGCAATAAGACCTTGGAAAAGTCGTTGAACTTCTGTGAGTGTTAGTCTTGTACTCTTTGAAATGAGATTCATAAAAATGATGGTATGAAGATGATATTCTCTTTGAAGCTGTACACCCCATTTATATTTCATTTAATATACTTCACGAGCTTAAGCATAATATATTTCTCTGCACCTTGTAAAACACAATGCCAATGCAAAGAACAATTGCTGTTACACATTGTGTGAAGCTTTATAGATCACCTCCCTGATTCACTATTCTGATCTTTTCCTATTAACACTAGTAATGGTGTTAATAAGGAAACCTAGGACTGAGAACTTTTAGCTTCTTCCAGTAATTTTTCCAGGAATATTATAATGGCATTATGAGATACCCATAAATTTAAAACACCATTGATTACTCTATACCCACATCTTATGTATATCAGAAAGATTTTTTTTCTACTGTGGAAAATGATAGCATTTAGCAAGAATGGAATCTCATAGGGCCAGAATTAAAAAAATCTTTCATTTCCCACCAGTATCTATTTGTGTCGGCAGATAATTTTATGCCCATATGAGTGAATGTTTACCTTTCTTCCTTTAACTGACTAATGCTTACAAAGAAATTAGCTGTTGTTTGTATTCTACATAACTTTTTACCTCAGTTACTTTTGTATAACCCTCGATTTTTCTCACTTCCTTTCATACTCCAGAAACGTATGCATCATGCTTATACAACAGGCTGCAAAAGAACCTCCCTAAAAGCATATTGAACAGCTAAGCGATGAAAACTTGCTAATGCACTCGGAATCACACACTGTGCAAAAGCAGTAAATTGTTTCCTTGGTGGTTTTGACAACATTGCCTCTGAACATAATTGAATGTCATTCGTTTATATGTTTGCAAATGAGGTCCCAGTGACATTACGCCTGGGAGTGTGCACACTTGGTCGTCTGTTTATGACAGAGGAGCCAGACATATGGCCTGAGGACTCAGTTTGGCCCCGGAGCTGTTGCAAAGTCCTCCGACCAGTATTCAGCCAGTCTGCCTCGTCACTGTGCATCAGCTCTGTTGGAAGCAGCACTTCCCATCAGTAAGCAAGGGTTTGTGCAGCTTCCCCGCCGCCAGCTTGCCAGGCCTCTCATCCCTGAGACAGCAAGAGTCCTTGACACGTGCAAGAGAATGTCACATGCCACGTAAGAGAAAGGAGGAGGATGACAAGAGGAGACAAGGAGAAAGATGGCAAGGAAACCCACAAAAGGGGAAATCTAAAACAGAGAAAAACAATCCTTGCCGAATGGAGATCATAGTTTGCGAGTTTAAATACTTACTCTGATCTAAAGAAAGCATGTAATGTTGGGCGAATCTAGTTAACCCCATATCCTTAGTTTTCTTCTCTGTGAAGAAAAGACTTGAATTCATTTTTCAACTTTTTTCTCTCCAAGATGTATTTCTATTTTCTTTGTCAGATCTCACATGTTAACAGTCATTTTCTATTAAACACTCTGTTTGTTAACTTGTTTTAGTTATTATAAATACTATAAAAGCCATTTATAACTATTAAATCAGAGGTTCTGCTCAGCATGGTCTTTGACTTCTTGGGTTGGTATTATTCCATCAACAAAAACATCATTTGATTTTTTTTTTATAAAGACTGTATGAAAAATATTTCAGAATGCTCAGTCATTAAAAAAAAAGAATGCTCAGTCATGCTCCCATATTTGTGGTCTTCCTCTGTGACTACACACACACACACACACACACACACACACACACACACACAGGTGTGCGTGCGCATGCGCGTGCACGTTTTTTCTTCCAATAAATGCTCAATAAACGTGCTAGATACTGACAATATTAGGTACTGAGGGCACAAAAATGGTACTTAGTATATTTCTAAAGTAGTGGAGAAAATGGCAAAGAAAAGTCACATTTAGCAAAAATGTAAATTATTTTAAAGCAAGAAATCCAATATGGCATCATGGAAAAAACAAAAGGATGATGACAGCAAATGCTATTTGTACACTCACCGGAAAGGAAGTCTCTGCTCCAGCTGGTCGCCTGAAGTGTGCTCTGTGGACCTAACTCCTGGGAAACCTGCATTCAGAAATAGAGTTGAGACATCATTTTGACTGAAAAACACATAATTTTTTCTCTCACTCTCAAGATCTACAATGCATGTCTACATATTACAGGGCCTGAGAAATCCCAATGGCAAAGAAATACATCTAACCTGGTTGGGTAGGAATTTTCTCAAACATTTGCCCAATGAATCTACTGTAGAACACAGAGGTAAACTCATGTTTTAGTTACAACCATCTAAATGTGGATTTTGGAAGAAACAAGAATATAGATGAGCCAAGTTTCATAATCATATTGTTTTATGGATCATTTCCAGTCTCTCTACAAGTCTTCAAGAACTATTGGATTGGTATTACCAAGCCACAACTCGACAGTCCAGGTAAAATATTTAACAAATTCAAAAACTCAGTGAAATGCAGTGAAGTTCTTATATAGGTATCATTAATATTATAGTTTGCACTCAGTAAATACTTCAGGTTCTGGTCTCAGGAATCATGTATATGTCTTGAATAATTTGTATTTCATCACACTGATAACATGATTGACCATTTGGCAAAAAGGATAAGATTATAAATTATGACTCACAAATACAAAGTATAGAGAATTTTATTTGCATACTTCAAACAATAATTTCACTCTTGATTTCATATTTTTCCTGTTTCGCCTTTGCCTTAATTTTCTCATTTTAAAAATTATAAACACAATAATGAACATCATTTTAAGAATTAAATGAAACCAATTCAATGAAAATTCCACACATGGGGTTGGGGATTTATCTCAAGTGGTAAAGCGCTTGCCTAGCAAGCTCAGGGCCCTGAGTTTGATCCCCAGTACCCCCCCAAAAAAATCTGTACTCCTTCTCTGCTTCATCAAACCTTCCCTGCTGCCTGTCTTAAATATTAAAAATAATGTTGGTCCTTCTTTCTAGGTCTATTAAGTATAGAGAGAAATACACATATATATAAATTTAATAGACTTTATTTTCTAGAGCAGTTTTAATTTTACAGTTAAACTGCAAGGAAGGTACAGAGATTATCCATATGGAAAAGCATGGTTATCAACATCCCACAAGAGAAGGGTACATGTATTACAAATGATGAATCTATATTAACTCATCATTTTTCCAAAATTCATAATTTACATTAGGTTTATTCTTGGTGTTGTACATTTTATGGATTTGGACAAATGTACGACATGTACTCACTATTATAACATGATACAGAATAATTTCACTGCTCTGTGCTCTGCCTAGTCATCTACCCTCTTACATAACCCCTGGCAACTACTAATTGTTTTGCTGTCTCCATTGTTTTGTCTTTTCCAAAAATAGAATACAGTTGCTAAAAATTTCAATATAATCAGAATCATATAGCGCATAGCTTTTAGAATTGGCTTGTTTCATTTAAAAATATGGATTGAAGGATTCTCTATGTTTTTCCATGGCTTAATCGTTCACTTTTCCTCTGTTTTCTTCCATGCTGATCATCTATCGTCCGAGTGTATCACCATTTATCTATCCATTCATCTCTGAAAGATATTTTGGTTGTTTTCCAGTTTTAACAATTATGAGCAAAGCTCTTACATTTGTCTGTGTCAGTTTTGTATAAAAAATGTTTTCAGCACCTTTGGGAAAATACCAAGGAACATGATCACTGAACCATAAGGTAAGATTATGTGGTTTTGTCAGTGTCTAAAATTTTGCATTCTCACATGAAAGCAAGTTGCGTTGCTCCACACCTTCCTGTTGGTGTGTGGAGCAGCACTTGGTGTTGTGAGTGTCCTGGATTTTGCTCCTTCTAAAGGTGTGGAGTAGTAACTCATTGATTTTAATTTGCACTTGCCTGATGTCATATGGTATGAAGTGTATTTTCATGTTTATTTGATGCTTGTGTAGTTTTTATGTGTCATTGATTTTGCTGCTTTAATTTTTTCCTAGGGAATTGTTCTGTGTCATCTTTTAACAAATGTATAATATCAATATAATGAATTACACCTTTAGCCATTCCAATATTCCTATGGTCCAATTTTGTCCTTATTAAGATAAGGATTCACCAGACATGCTTATGCATTTATCATTTGAACAATACATTTATTCAATTAACAAGGATTAATTGATGCCAACTATTTGGCTGATATTGTTACAAGCTTTTCTTTTTTCTTGTTGTTATTCATTACTGGACAACAAAATTGTCGATGATCCTTGTTTTCTGGGAGTCTAAAATTTGATGGTGGAGACAAGTAATAAAAATATTAATGAGGAAAATTAAGTATACAGGATGTAGTGTGTTTTAAACTGACAAATCATGTGAAAAAAGAAAAGGCAGACCACTTCAAGAGTGCACAAGAGGGGTTTGGGGCTTTAGCTCAGCGGGAGAGTAATTGCCGTGCGAGTGTAAAGCCCTGAGTTCAATCCCCAGGCCTCCTCTACCCCCAAAAAACAGAGTGCACAGGAGCTGGGTGTGGTGACACACACCTGTAATCCCAGAACTTGGGAGGCTGAGGCAGGAGGATTGTCTTGAAATCGAGGCCAGTCTGGGTGACATAGTGATTTCAAGGCCAGCCTGAACTACATAGCCAGAACCTGTCTCAAAGTTAATTAATTAATTTTAAAAAGTGCACAGAATTGTTGGGAGTGGGAGTGTGGATTAAAATTCCAAATAATATGATTAAGATTGGTTTTACTGAGAAGGTGTGCAAGGACACTCACAGGTTGTAAGCAACAAGTAGTGACATGTTCATGTGAGACAGTGACAGGTTTTTGGGGGGCAGAGCGGTAGACAGTCGTGACTGGAGGAATCAGAGACGACCGTAGTGGGCTAGAAGGTCACAGAAGTCAAAGCTAGGGGTAGGTGGAAATTATTCCAGAACTTATAAGGGATGTGAGGACTCAGAAGTTTATTCTGGTGTGGCACAGAAATCCAAGGAGGATATTAAGAGAGCCGCTGACCCAACTGCTGTTGTAGAAAGTTCTTTCTGGCTGCTAGATGGGGAATAGATTGTGTAGGATGCAAAGAGAGTCGGGAGTTGGGAGGACATTACAGTGATCCAAGAGGAGATAATGAAGCACAGACCCGAGTAGTGGGGAGGAAAGATGAAAAACTTCTTCAGATCAAGAGACTCAAATAGCTCATTTATATGCTGATGAAGATAAGAAGGGGAGCAATGGAGTAGCAGGAAAGAGCTGAGAAATGTTGAAATAGCAACTAGCACCTGCAGGGATCTGGTACCTATGTGAAGAAATTGGCTTCAGACAGTAGAAATATTTCACCTCAGGCAACAGGGTGGACAGTAGAGTGTAAGCTTCTCTGTGTTCAGTGGACAGATGTGTTGCTAGGATCTGTGCTCTCTCAACCATCTCAGTACTTTCCGTGAAAGTAGATGCAGACTCGTCATTGACTAAGAATAAGGGAGAGGACGGTATACATGTACGAAAGGAGAACAGGTAGGAAATTGAAATAGAGGAGTGCAGAAATTAATGCAACGGGAAAGAGTTAATGCCTGACCAGCATTAAGCTATTTCATGAGGTTCGTGGTGATGAATGGAGCATGATGCTTGTGTAGTTTTCTTGACCCGTGTTTAGTTGAAGATTTGGAGGCATAAAATGGTGACCTGGTTTGGCAAGTCGTGGTCTTGCTAAACCAAAGACATTAAAAAAAGAAGGGACACAAATAAGGGCAAATATGAGGAAGTGATTGTGAATGTTACCCATGAATCGTTTTTAATGGTTGTGTAATACTTGTATGTATTTATTGGGTAAAATACGATAATTCAATAAACATATATAATGTATTAGGAACACATCAGGATGATCAATACTTCTGTTTCCTCAGACATCATTTCTTTGTGTTGAGAACCTTTTATCTTTTCTCTCCTAGTTATTTTGAAATGTGTAATTGTTGCAGACTCTAGTTACACTACTCTGCCATAAGATGCTAGAACTAATTCCTCACATCTAGCTGCATTTTGGTTCCTGTTTCTCATTATTTTTCCTATCCTCCCCCACCCTTCTTATACTCTAGTGATCATTATTCTTTCTGTTTCTAAAGCAGACTTTCAAGCTTTTATAAGTGATGGAGAAAATGCGGTATTTGTGTTTCTGTGCTTGGCTTATTTCACTTAATATAATGTCCTCTAGCTCTATCCATGTTGCTGCAAATGGCAAGATTCCACTTAATGGCATAGTAATAGTCAATTGTGTATGTGGATCACATTTACTATCTATTCCTCTATAAGCAGTCACTCCAAAGTTCAGAAAGAGTAAAGAGAAAATTAAAGGGATGAGGAACAGTAAGAACTTGGTTGAATCAATTGATTAGAAATCTCAATGAAAATAAAGAATGAAAATGTCTTTCATGTAGAGACAATAAACTGGAAAAAACAGCATTCAGAAAGAGCTAGAGAGACAAATGCCATTGAAATTATGGAGGGGTTTTTAGTTTTGGTAATGACACAAGATAGCATAGATGGAGGACAAGATTGGAAAATAGAATTCAAGGATTAGAGAATTTAGAGCATCGGAGGGAACATCTACACCAGACATCTCAATCACCATGAATCAACACAGAGTGTATGTCAAAGAGCAGGACATCGAGGAGCTAAAGGAGTCAAGAAACCAGCAAGATAAATGTATTAGTTATTTTTCTAGAGTCAGTGGTTTGCAAGAGAGCAGATTTAATAGAGGACAAGTCCAAGTTACAACATTCACGCACAAGTCAAATGCAGGAAGAGTACAGAATGTCTGTCTATGCACTGGTGACCTGAAAGATCCAATCAAGGGTTGGGAGCCCACAGCAATGTCCTGTGTACATCTGTGTCTGCACTAAAAGACTGAAGAAATCTATGGTGGAACCAGGATATGAAGCTCGCGGCAGAGATGAAGACAGAGCTCCCCTGAAGCAACAGCAGCCATCCTCGATGACAGCAAGGCCCCGAGCTCCCTCTGGGATGAGAAGAGCAGAGTTCACTCTGGGAGATCGAGCTGCAACAGAGCTTCTCCTGGGAAACAGCCGGCCCTACCTTCTGCTCCCGTTCTCCATTATGCTGTTGGAAGCAATCCTCAGGTGGATCTTCTACACCCAGAAATGCACCAACTCAGTCCAGCTGGGCGTTCTGGCTCAAGTTGAACACAATAATAAGTCCACCACAATAAGCTTGAGAATATAAAGATGAGGAGAACTAAATGATTTGCCAAGAGGACATAATATCAAATTAGAGGGAATTTTAGGAAGAGTGGAAGAGGATGGTTAGAAAAATGCATTGGGAATCAGAAATAGTACCTCCTTCAACTCCAATACCATTAACACAAAAGCTGTGGGGGAAAAAAAAGTAGCTATAGACTGATAGCATTGCCAGGAAACCAAAACCTTTCAGACACTACTTTTCACTCAATGAAGCAAGTTAAATAATGAAGAAGAACCTTTGGGTATAATAAATCCTGCTAAGGATCAACTGTGGATTCCAGAGGATACAGAGGAATAATAGCAAAAGACAGAGAGGTGCAAAAAAGAATAAATATGAACAAAGTGGGTTTTTTTTTTTTGGTTTTTTTTTTTTGTTTTTTTTGGTGCTGGGGATCGAACTCAGGGCCTTGCGCTTCCAAGGGAAGCACTCTAACCACTGCACCAAATCCCCAGCTGAACAAAGTGTTTTAGAGATTAAGACTTGGGAAGCAAGAGTTGCCCCTTGGAAATTAGATCAGTATAAATGGACAAAACAGGTGATTGTTGATGAACTGAAGGCACACGGTGGTGGCAAGTTTATAGTATTAATTACCAGGAAGGGTGAGGATTCCTCACTCTGTCTTGAGCCATCAAGACAAACAGGCATGTCTTGGGGATTTGCTCGTTCAGTTAACAAATATTCATTGTACAGCTGCCACATAACACTGTTTCAGGTGCTAGGATTTCAGGTGTAACAAGCACAGTTCTTACCACATAAAGCTGACATTCAAATTATCAAGACATAAAACAAATCATTATATCATAATATCAGTCCCTAATAAGGGTTTTTAAAAGAAACTAGAGGAAGAGGACAAAGAGTAACAGGGTTATTTTATATAATGTATATAGAGAAAATGTTCTCAAGAAGATGATAGTTGAACAAAGCAACTGAATGAAATGAAGACATGAATTCAGCAACAATTTGGGGGAAGATGGTTCCAGTAAATGAAAGAGTAAATGTGGAGACTCAAGGAGTGAAAGCATTTTAGTGACAGCACAAAGGCTAAAGAGACAAAGAGTAATAGGAAATTATATGAGTTTGGAACAGAAGTAAGAATCCCAATTGAATCCTATGGAATGTGGGGGGGCGTGTGTGTGCGCGCACCTCATAAAAGAGGAATCGTTGTGTCAATTAAATCAATCAAAAGTTAGAATTATTTCTAAAGTCTGAATATACTCTATCTAGTTATCCTTCAATAATATTCCAACTTAGACCATCACTAACATGTACAGTAAAAAAAAAATCTCATGCCGAAAATAAATTAATACTGATCTTTACAAATTGACATAATTTAAGAGCTTAAATCATTTTAAATTATTCAAGTAGTATTTAAAATGTTTATTGGATACTCTTATATCATTTATGTTTGTTTCTCCCATTCTATTGGCTTATTTTCAAGTCATATTGACTTAGAAGAGCTCTTTATGTGATGTGGTTATTAAATAGTTATCTGTCATAGATGTTGACAATATGTACCATCATTTCCATGACAGTTTTGTTTGTGTTGTCTTTTAGTATACAAGTAATAAAAGTTTACATACATTCAATTCTATTTGTCATGTGTTTATAATTTCTTAATTTTCTATATGCTTAAGAATCCTTCAAAAGAATATATAAATAGTATTGAATACTTTCATGACATTTATTCATAGTTTGTATTTAACTCAACTTTAAAATGGTCTTCTAATTATTTTAGGAATGAGATTTGAAAATGAATAAACAATAGCAGCAAGCCTCGGAGATTGTTTGCAATTTTCCCAGGTGCTATTCTAAGTTCTTTACATACAAAACTGATCTAATACCCATAGCCCAATGAAGTAGAAACCATAACTAACTCATTTTACCAATAAAGACGTTGATATAGAGGAAGTTTCAGTAACTTTCTCAAACCCAAAGGACTGGTTAACAGGATAGTCAAGATTCAAATCCAAGAAGACTGGTTCTGAGCCACAACACTATATTCCACTTGCTGCTAAACAATAAAATTACCCCCACACAAAAACCATGAAGTCGTGGTACTGGAATTAAGATTTTAGCAGAGTATTAAGAATTTTGACAAAACGAAGTATGAAAGAGACTGTACGATCCCATAACACTCCAAGTAGGTGATAAAGGTCATTATCACAGTTGTATCAGACACACAGAGTGGAAATTGAGAGCTGGTGTGGGAAAAAGGAATTGGATTCAAGGAAGTGAGTGCTATGCTGAATGTTATGAGCTTGCGCTGAAAGTGGAGGTCGAAGTCTGGTGGTTGCTGCAGTAGAGTGTAGATGTGTGAAGCAGGTTTCAATTTTGACTCTAGCAAGATCAGGTTTTCTGAATTTGGACAAGTTACCAGATTTATCTACCATCAGTAGAACTGTCTCTGAAGCAAGAGGGAAAAGTCAGGGTTGCTGTAAAGATTTGCATAAAATAATGAATGTTCAGAATTATCACTAACGTCTAGCAAACTGGTCAGCTATTATTACTATTAGTCAAAAATAAAGTTTCCTGAAAAACAGTGAGGAACCAGTCAGAAAGATAGGTGCTCAATCCAAAAATGGGTATCTGAAATGAATAGACACTTCTCAGATGAAGAAGAACAAATGGCACACGAATATATGAAAAAATGTTCAGCATCACTGGTCATCTGAGAGATGCATATTAAAACAACGCTGAGATTCCATCTCACTCCACAAAGAATGGATATTATCGGGAAATCAACCAATAATGTCTTAGTTAGATTTTCAGAGCCAATGGTCTTAAGAGAGCAGATTTAATAGGGGACATTTACAATATTCAATATTTACCCAGAAAGCCAAATGCAGAAGGTGCCGAATGTCCATCTAGGCGCTGGAGACCCAAAAGAGCCAATTGAGGGCTGGGAGCCCACAGCACTGGCCCACATACGTCTGTGTCTGCACATGATGGCTGGAGCCAGGATTCAATGCTCATAGCAGAGATGACAACCAGAGCTCCTCCTCAAGGCCCAGAGCTCCTTCCTCAACAAGAAGAGCCGAGCCCCTTCCGGAAGAACCAGCCGCAGCAGAGCTTCTCCTGGGAAACAGCCCGCCAACTAGCTACGGCTCCCACTCTGCCTTATGGTGCATCAGCAACAACCTTCAGGTGGATCTTCTACACCCAGCATCACACCAACTCAGTCCAGCTGGGCGTTCTGGCTCAAACTGACCATCTTAGGTCCACCACAAATAACAAATGCTGGCAGGTCTGTGGGGAAAAAGGAACCCTCCTCCACTGTTGGTGGAAGTGTAGACTGTAGCACTCACTGTGGAAATCACTGTGGACTTTCCTCAAAAATCTACAACTAGAGGTTCCATTTGACCCAGTTATTCCTCTTCTCGCTATCTTCCCAAAAGAATTAAAAGCATTGTACCACAGCAATATATGCATGCCCATGTTTATAGCAGCACACTTTGTAACAGCTGAATCTTGGAAACAGCCCAAATGCCCATCAACTGATGAATGGATAAAGAAGATGTGGTTTTTTTATACAATGGAGTACTACTCAGCTATAAAAAATGATAAACTTGAGACATTTCTAGGTAAATGGATGTACCTCGAAAACATACTCTTAAGTGAAATAATCAGACATACATGAGTTAATATCTCATAGTTTCTCTGGTATGAGAAACTCAAAGTGTAAATAAGGACCAAGGCATATAATAGATATTTTGAAATAAAAAATGTTCAAATGGGGGAAACAGAGAAGGGGGAAGAGAAAAGGAAGGAGGGGAAACGGGAAAGAAAAGAAAAAGAGAAAAGATGGAAAAAATGGAAACAAAATTGTCATAGATAAGGAGGGGAGGATGAGTCAAGGGGAGGAGAGAAAAAGGGGAAAAAAAGAAAATGAAAATATATCATGTACAGGCACAAAATCCCTATGATGAATGTGATCATTATGTATATTTAAAATGTACCAATAAAATTTATACATAGTGCAAAAAATAAAGCTAGGTGCAATTCTCTTTTATGTGGTAGCAAGTATAACTTTAGATTTCCATTCATGGAGAACAAAAAAGAAATGTAAGGATGACACTACTACTGTGAAATTTGAAGACAATATACTTTGAGATGTAAATTTGGGTTGAAAGAGAGAGGAAAGAGATTTAAGAGTGAAGGGCTTAGTTTATTTTCAGAATCTTTCAAATGAAGTGCCTGAAGCTCAGCTATAAATATGTAGTATGTATATATCTAGAAGTCTATCTGTATTTTGATCATAACAATGTTAACAAATTTGGTGAAATTTGTTTATAAAACATTGTATCTACTGGAAATCTCTGTTAATCCATATCTCCATGTTTTACCAGTACAATAAAAAATTGTAGTGTACCTAATCTTGACTCTGAAAAGCCATAATGGCTTAAAATGCTTTCTGAATCACTAAAGATTGAATTACATGCAGTATTATTTTATTGTTCAATGTATTTGATTGCATTCTAAGTACATAAATGTAAGAAAACCACAAGTGTTACGGTTATTGAAAAAACACATTCTGGATTCTAGGACAATCTCAATTTTAAATTTATTTATTTAGTTAGTAAGCAGTATGTTTTAAAATAATAATACACACATTTATTGAATTACTGAATTCATTCATTGAATATCAAGTTCCTCTGTCCATCCAGAGCACAGGCAACATTCCACAAAGCTGGTAACAATAGGAACCAAAACTGAAGTGTTCCCCAGTGGTAGCATCATCAAGCAAATAGCCATTTCTTGGAGCAGTGCTGCCCCCGACAAAGGCTCTGTGGCTGGCTCTGTGTTTGACTCTAAAACCATCTAGGTGATTACGTAAAAATGCTTTAGTTAGATCATATTAAATTTGCGCTGTTATGCTTCCATTTTTATTATATCTGAGTTCCAACACAGTGTTTCCAGAATGCCAGTTTAGAGTTTTCAAATTAGAGTTTAAACACCTTCCAAACTGAGGAAATTAATTTTATGAGCAACTTAAGCATCCACACTCTAAAAAGACACCTGCTTCCTCATGGTAAATATATGACTTTAGGATAATTTAAAGAGCATTTGAAAAGTTAAAAAAAATCAGTGAAATCTACTAATAAAAATAGACAAGATGCTCACGGGATTCAAAGTAGGTTATGATATCAAAATATAAATGCCATTTGAAAGTATTCTGGTACTAAATTTAGGATTTTAGCATTTTGACACTGATAAATCGTACTGCAGGGTTCCTAAATCTGATGAGAACACCTGTTTGTGATACTCAAATGCCTGAATTAAAATGTAGTTTTGATATTTCAGTTATTAGATTAAAATCAGAAACCTTTAAACACACAGTAATTTATGTAGGATTCTTTTTTGTGGGAGACCTTTAAAGCATAGATTGACTCAGTTTGATTCTGGAAAGCTTCTAAATTGAAGACTTTCAGTGAATGTACCTTGACTATATGATGCAATTTTATTCCATATCAAACGGAGAAGTCGAAAAGTAGAGTATGATATCATGCCGTTAAGACATAATAAGATTTAAAAATTCTTTTAAATAAACTCTTAAATGGAAATATTCATAGAGGACAAAAATATTCAAGTGGTGTGATTTGACCTTTACAGTCACATAAGAAAGATGAGTCCAATTCATTATTCATCTATGTATCGCCTATTATAAAATAATAGAGCCTTCGAGTGCTTTACATATAACCATTAGAAAGATTGGTGCATAACCTAGTCTCCATAATGTAATTGAATATCAAAAAATACAAGTTGAGTAACCCAGATAATATACGATACTATATGATGAAAAATTTTAATTGACATAGAAAATAAAAATATTCTAAGTATACTTTGGAAACATGAGAGATAATAGATAGAAAACCTCTTTCTCCAAAGACTTGCTTCAGTGTAATTCAGAATTTGGGTGTATATATAAGGTACTTTCTCTTTTATATAAAAAGTTTTAAATTTTTTCTTATATTAAAGCATGCTATTTATATCTGTATAAATAATGTTAACAAAATCTCCAAAACTAAGTATCAGAAAATTTTGTCAAAATTAAACTGTTATCTATAATTCCTTTTTGAGATATATACATGAAATATTTACTCACTATCAGAAAAAAGAAACTCCTTCTAAGTCAAAATTGCATTTTATTTGCAATTTGAACTTTCAAAACTTGGTAAATCAGCACACACATGTATTTTACAGATACTGAAGCTTCAAATCCAATATTATCCTTCTATCACCTATGTGCTGGGCGGTGGGGGACAGCATTGGCAAGGGACTCGCAGCAGCCTGTCGTGAACAGGCATTGAAAATAGCTAGACAAAAAGAGAGAAGTGAGCCGAATTCTGGAATGAATATTTTGGAGTAAATTCTATAACCGAGTTCTTACAGTAGTGCACGTATATTAAAAATAGGTTAGCAAAATATGAGTAAAAATAGTCAGTTTTCAAGTACTTTCGTGGCTATCTATATTTGATTTATTTCTTTGGCTAGAGGGGTGGAAGCATTTCAGTTCTCCTGTTGCAAAGATCTTAGGACAGCAAGTGCTGAAACTCATTGAACCAACTTGTAATTTTTTTCTTGTAATTTTTGTATGCACAACACCACTCTAAGTTTGTGGATATAATATTTCCACTCTTTCTCAAAAGAATATGCTTCCTTTTTATAGTATGTGTATTATTCTTAATTGTGTTAGAAATAAAAATTAATTAAGGTGGATTATTGACTATATACGCTTCTTGGAATATTATACAATCATGAAGCTTTGCATTTCAACATAAATGAATCTCCAAAAAGCACTTGTTCACTGGCAGTGTTTCCTTCTGATATTTCATATTCCTCAGTGTCTCTATTTTGCATAAAGGTTTGCTTTGCAGTATGAAAGTCAATTCTGTAGGTGTTATATAATAAGAAAAAAGAAGACAGTCTGAAAAATCATGTGAAATTCTAGGGCCTCTTGTGGATTAGTAAGGTAAGTGTTGTAATAAAGTGCTGTGAAAAGATACATAAAGCACAATTAATGTAGAGTAAGAATAAATTAGAGAAGGCTAAGGGACTGTGTCCTAGGTGGATTGAATTCTTCATAGAGTTCTTGTGATAAACCTATAAATTAAAATGAGGTCAGAAAAGCATGATTAAAAATAATTAAGTTTTAAATATCTCACATAGACCTTTATAGTTTACATTTATGGATATATTCTGTTACATTAGTTTTGTAAACACATTTTTTTTTCCCTTGGTGTCTGAGAGGCCCAGAAATGGAAACAATCCATCTTGCAATAACCCAGTGTCTTACAGATGGGGAAGACTTTAGGAAGCACTATAATTTAGTTAAATAAATTCAGGTTAATTCAGAACCAATTATAAAGCATATGCAAATTATAATCGTAAAAGGTATATTGCAAAGATTTGCAGAGTTATCAGAAACAAACATTTCAAACCCATTTACTAAGAATAAATCCTGATAACTACACATTGCAGCTGATTCGGATATACTCAGAAAAGTTTACACTAAAAAATGTCACCTTCTTATTCAACATATTGGCTCCCTGGGTGTCTTCAGGACACATGCACTGGTTTTTCTTTCAAAATTTACACTTCCCTTAGCTACACTGCGATATTACGGCTATGGAACAATGAGCTGGCCTCCACTTCGCCTCGCGCACCATCAACTGAACTGTCAGTAAAGTGCTAATTGCAGAAATTTTATTACTTGAGGTGATATTGAACCAGAGAGAACACAGCTTGATTTTTCATATTCCAAACTTTGCAATGAGAGCAATTAGGGAGAAAAAAAAAACTTTCCTTTTTGTTCCAATTTGTAAACTAAGCAAAATTGAAATGGATGTCACCAAGAGTGAAATAGATTCTTTAAAATGTTGTCCTTCCAGGTGACTTTGTAAATTAATATAAAAATATCTCATTAACCCCTTCTTGTTAAAATGCACATCTAGCACCCGAAGAGCACTTGAAATTCTGTAACTTAATTGGCTACCTGTAATTGAAGAAATGCAGAACTCTACTTATCTTGTGATGCTGTCATTCAAATATTTCTGCAGAAGAAGCATATTCCAAAGATTGGCTTTATATATACCCTCTAAATTTATATGCCATATTTCCTGTGGGATCTGAAATATTTAAAATACCTTTTAAACATTATTTCAGAAAGTTGGTTTGGAAGTAGCACAAGGAATTTCATCTAGAAATACAAAAATACATAAAGATAGTTAAATGGAAAATGTATTGGAAAAGATTCATGAATGGTCGGCTGGGACCATTTTCAGGGTGAGTTGTGTAGGGAGTAATTAGGAAAACCAGCGAATATAATTCCATGTGAAATCCGTGGGGGATTCTGCGAGTACTGAAACACGTGAGAGGGACATCTAAGTCACACTTGGGGTTCTAAAGAAGAAGAAACAAGCTTATGCTATCCGAAGAAGAAACAACTAGGGACATGGAGGAAGTAGGAAAGGTCAAGTTGGAGGAAAAAGAAACTGTTTTCATCCTAGGAAATGATGAACAATGGCCCTGGGGTTAATTTTTCAAAATCATTGTAACTTACACTGAAAGTTCAATAAGACTAACGCCTGGGATTTAAGTGGTGGTGCGGATGAGAAGGATACTAGCTTATGAAGTAAACTATGCAAAATCTTGGGTAGGATTACAAGCTAGGCTAAAGAAATGCCAATGTAGATGATGGACAATGGAAACCATACAGAGTTTTGCATAGGAATATAACTTGAGCAGATCTGTAATTTTTAGAGGCCAACCTTGCTGTTGTCGGCTGACCTGCCTGGGGGAAGACAAGGCTGAATACAGCGAGACCACTTAAAAAGCTACCACGACACGCGTAGACTAAGCAGTTATCTCCGGAGCAGCTGAAGTGGCAGCAGGAGAAAGGGGTGGATGGATTTGAGAGATACTTAGAGGGAGAAGCCACAGCATCAGCGATGAGCTGTGTGAGGAGCATTCGGGGAAGGCACTTAGATTTCTGGGACCAGGAGAGCAAAATGGATGGTGACGCTATTTGCTAGAAGAAAGAAAGATAGTAGAATTGATAATAAAGATGATTTCAGCTTCGAACCTGTTGAGTTAATATTTCCTGTGAGGAATACATGCAATTAATGCAGGTTGAAACTGTGGGCTGTGAGATATAAGCCAGATGGGGACATAGTACTGAATCAAGGAAGGTGGCGATAGGAGGAAAACAAAGAGGTCTAGATCTTGATATTGCTATAAGATACCTGAACAAGCATAGGACAATAACTGCAAGAGGTCAGGCTTCGCAGGAGGTTGCGATACCTAAATTTATTACTACAAGGAATAAAAATCCCAGTGATGCCAAGTGCACAGCAGACTGGAGAGCGATTTTCTGATAGAGCTGAGATGTCATCCACAGAAAAGCGGCCTTGCAGCCCCACCAGTGCCGTGCTTCCATCTTTGGTACACCGTCATTTTCTGATTAATATTTTTGTCCTTATATTTGTATCCACACACGTAGTGTACAAATATATAAAAGTCTTTGGCACATGATTCTGCTGTAGTTAATCATAAAGAAAATAGTGCTTTTCAATAAAGACCCTTCTGAAATAAATCAACATTTAGATGTAAGCTTAGAATATAGTACTGTTGAAATCTGTGGTATGAATTTGATTTAAAATAATCTAACATATTTATTCATCACTGTTGGGTTGAGTTTGATTTAATAAAATTTGGTTTAAAAATGCTGGCTAGATAAAACTAAAATGTTTGCATTCAAAAAGCTGAGAGAATATTTTAATCACTTGAAGTACAAAGCTTCGGAAGCCTTAGAAGTGAAGCGTGGTCTAAGTTTAGAAGATGGGTTAAAATCTAAAATAAGAAACCAATACTACCTCCTAATTAAACATTCACTAGGCTTAGGTTCAAATACTAAGACCTTGGTGAATTAGTCTTTCTGGATGTAAATATTCTCATCTGTACAGTAAGAATATCGAGAGTTCTTACCTACAGAAATAAGTGATCCTATAGTGATTGATTTAAAAAGCACTAGAAAGGTAAATCATTGAAAGGAGAAAGATTATAGAATACAGAAGTTATATGTAGGGAAAGAGTTACTATCTTTAAAAAGTCAACATAAATATATAGTGCAAAATTTAAATAAAAAGAAGTTAAATATAATTTCAAAGGTAACATTAAATGTTAAATATTAACAAATACCACCTTCAGAATACTCAGTGATAGAAATTGTTAGTGATGACAATGTCTTTTTTTTTTTTTCCTCAGTACAGAGAATCATGTTTTCCCGACTACTTGAATTTAGCTGTGACCATTGGTTAGTTCTGGCCAATCAAATTTCAGCAGAAGTATTTTGTGAAATAAGGCATTTAATTACAAATATGTACACTTTTCCAATTCTCTTTATCTTTGTCCCTGGCAAATCTGTAAGACTGGTATTGAGCTGGAATCATTAAAAAATGTTAGACTATTCACTAATGTGCTTATTTGAGTCCAAACCCCCAGCACAGGTGCGCCGAAAATGAGCAAGAACTAAGATGGGGGTTGTTCGTGGCTTCCACATAATTTAAACTGCACTGACTGGTGAGGTTTTTCTATCACAAGTGAGAAAATAGGGTAAGAGAAGGAAAGTTCATCCTCCGTCTAGGCCCGGATAGACACATATTGGCGCACTGATTAATCAAGAAGAAAACTGTAAAATTAAGATACATGACACATGATAGCACAATGTTATCCTTCAAATGAATATGTAGGCAGCAATCATTTAAAAATGTCATTTTCTGAGAGTTTTAATTCTTTCACATAGAAAGCTTGCCTCTCTTTTCCTATTTCCTCCCCTCTACCATCTAAGATCAACAGAATAGCACAGACATAAACATAAAATAATCTGCTAAGTAGGTCAGTGTTTTGTGTATGGTGATAGGGATGAAAAGGGGCGTTAGCAGTGAAAACTATGTAATTATACTGATTTAAATGCTTCTGACACTGGGCAGGTGGTTTGATGGGCATTCCTTCACTTGCGGGAAAAAAGGTATTTCTGGAGGAAGTAAGAAGTTATGGTTGCCTGAATAAATAATGGTATAGGGCCAGGAGACCTGAGGATGTTCTTGCAAATAGACTGAGCTCTGATAATGATATCTCACAGAGACTATGGAGCGGATTACAGAAATGAGGTCTTCAAATTCTCCTTAGGCTTCTAGGAGATGAGCTGTGGGCAGCAAAGAGTGTGTCTCAACAGTACCCGGCCTCCAACATTAATCGGCTCAGCAGTGGGCTGATGTATCAGAATCTTAGCCACTGCTGTCGGAGCCCAAAGATTTGACACGGACTCTTGCATCTTGTTTCACAGCAAAGTTTTTTGACTCCCAATTCAAACCTTGGCATGTAGTAGCTCTGTGGATTGAAAATGAACCGGGGGGGAGGGGGGTGTTACTGAAGTGCTCAGCGCTTCTCAGAGCCGAAAGGCCTCCAGAGATGAGAACGTTTAAGAAGCCTGTGCAGAAAGCGGTAGGAGGGTGCGTGCTCATTGTCCAGCTAAGGCAGGAGACATCTTTTTGAACTGTTGATTCGCTCATATAATGCCCATTGCTGCTTAAACTCCTTCCACCCCCTTTTCTTCCTCCTAGATGCAGGCTGTGAGGAACCTCAGGGGTAAAAAGATATGATGACCTAAAAGACTGTAAGTGGTGTGAGCCCCGCCACCTCGCCAGCTCTTCCCACCAACCCCGCTCACCCTCGCTCCCTCCCACCATCAGTGCTGTGCTCTGGGGATTATCTCAGCCCACACGTTTGCTTTCCCTTCTCAGTCAACTTCACCCCGTTCATCTCTCAGCCACCTCTCACACAGTACTTCTGATGGAGTCTTGCAGGATCCCTAGGCCACATCAGATCCTCCTCTGTACCACTGAGCTCCTTTCTTTGTAGCCATCGTCAGAGCTGAAAATTTTTAACTGTTTATGCCTGAGTTGATGTTTGTTGCACTAGACTCTGAACTCCATGAAGACAAGAGACCACATTTGATTACACTTAAGCTTGCTTCACCAGTGTTTACCTAAGTGTCAAATTGAGTAGGAGACTTTCAATACATGTTGGTTGAACAAATTATTATTATTGCTAATAAATCATTAGTAATTAAATTATTCTTATACAACAGCGATGGTGCTACCCCAACAAACCAGCGTGTCTGCTGAGTTACAGAAAGGGTTAAAAATCCCAGTATAGAAAAGATACAGAATAAGTTACCATTTGATGATGCCTTTAACCTTCCAGAAACTCTGAAAAAAAATGTTTAGTAAGTTCTAGTTTAATTTGAATACTGAAGACAATATAAAATTTGATAAAATAAATACTCCGGGAACCTATGGCCTTGATAAATTTCAGTCCCTATTGCAGACATTTTGGAGAAGTTTTAGTACTTTTACCAGCCTTAGTAAACACAAAGAGAGTAGATTTTAAATAAGCTTTTCCAGTGATTCAGAATACTGTAGTGCATCATGGGCAACATTTTGATAATAAATCATTTTGGAAAATATACATATAAATTTAGAAGAAAGAACAGGTTGTACTCAATGACCTTTGGCTATAACCTAAAAGGGCTTTTATTTTATTCCTAAACACCTTTGTATAGTTGTTTTATATCAGCCAGTTTGCTTCTGTAGTCAAGTCAGAGCACAGGGAAACAATTGAAGTTCTGATTTTACTGTAACTTACATAACAAGTTGAAGAATTTAACCTTTTGTGAATCATGTGGAGTTATTTATGAACTTTAACTTATTTTATCAATATCTAAATTATTTCATGCAGGCCTAATAATGGAAGGCGGCCGTCTGAACATAAGAAAAAGCGATTCACTTTCTGTTCCAGATTAATCTATCCAGATATAGGCTCTAACTGACATGAAAGCTATATTTTGTAAGTCAAAATATTAAAAACAGTTTCTTTGAAAACAGACTTGCTTATGAACGATCAAGTACTTTATGTTTTTGAAGAAATGCAGTTTCTAAACGTTATTTTCAAGAGAGAATACATCAAAACACAGTTCTTACAAAAGCTTATTTAATTAATGAATCATTTCAAACGTGAAAGTTAATATATGTTCAGTGTCAGGAATTGTTTTTCTTATTTGGGCACTTTCAACATGAAAAGCATAAATTACATAATGAGAAATGAGAAAGGTTGCATTTTTAGGAATAGCGAAAGAGGGCTTGACAAATCAAGCCCCGATAATAATCAGAAAAGGGTCCCGTATGTGAAATATGGTAAAACATATCTAATACTTTGTTCACACTGGGTAAATAGTTTGGTACAGTATATCTGAAAGAAGCGAGTGATGTTATATGTATTTGGATGAGGAACGATGAGAAATGCATGTTTTTATGGATTTGCCTACCTTGAAAAAATGTCTTATTTTGAAATAGAAATTCAAAATCTTATAAAAACAACATGATCTCCGAAGATCAGTAAACAGTACTCCAACTAAGTGTTCTTTCTTGGTGCCGTCAATCACTCTTTTGGCAACAAAGACTTTGTCCCTGGCTGCTTTTACTTCCTACAGTCTCGTTTTTAGGAATAAATCATCATATCCATTCTTTGGAAGGATGACTTATTTAAACTAAGGCAAAGAAGGATGGAGAGATTTCTTAGAGCTAAATCATCCTCACCAAAATACATGAAGATTCTCCTCTAAGTTGCTCCTTCTAATCAAGTGTTGGGCCTTATATCTGACTAGTTTCTGTTAAGAGGTTGAATCTGATGTTTAATCTGGAACAGAGAGCTATAAGTAAAATTCTATGGATATTCTCATAAGAGATGTGACTGAAATATACAGTGAATGTTTAAATTCAAAAAAAATTACAGCAAAAGACTTGTGCCATTCATTCTCCTCAAAATACTTCCACTTGCTTCTTTTTTACAAATTTTATTTTAATGGTACATTTTAGATGTACATAGTGATAACATTCATCATAGGGGATTTATACCTGTTCGTGATATATCTTGTTGCTTCTTTTTGACACTTACCGTATTATTCTCGTGAACTTCTGGAACATTTCTGTGGGTTCTCTTTCATATCTGTATAATGTAAGACCAAAAATAGGGTGAATGCTGCGGCCAACTACTCTCCAAGGAAAAGGGAGACTCATGAAATATTATGGTGTGTTCTCATCTACCTTATCCACCAGATCATCACTGTGCAATCTGTGTCTCCACCCTCCTTATTCACCAGATCTTCACTCTGCAATCTCTGGCTCTTCCCCAAAGTCAAAGTGACCATGAAATAGAAATGTTTTGAATCAATGCAGGACATGGAGGCGGCCACAACAATGCAACTAAAGAAAAGAAAGAGGGCTTCCAGAATTGCTTCAAAAGTGGAAAAACGATGGGGACAATGTGTTCAAAGCAAGGGGGGATATTTTGAAGGTGATAAATGCCAATGTGTCTTTTACTGTAATAATTGTTCTTAAATTTAATTATTCATCGTATTATTCTACCACACCTTGTACTTTGACATCAGTAAGCTTTATTTTCTTCTTGTGGTTTCATTGTAAGAGCTGCAAAAGAGAATTATTTAAACTACTCCAAATTTAATTTTTTGTATTTTATAAAATAACATGATATTCTAATGTCCACGTGTTTGTATTTGCTGTTTCCATTATGGAAGATATTTCCATTTCTTGCCTTGGGCACCCTTCCTCCAAGCACATTCTCCCCATCTTTGCTCTTGTGTTCCTACTACCATCCCCTACATCCTGGACAGTGAGTTTTCTCTGCTTCTGTTCTTCCTTCTTTCATTTTTCCCAAATCATAGGCACGGAAATATTTTAACTATGTAACCCAACTATTCAGAGCCTCCAGATACATCTGATACCTAGAATGAAATCCACAGCTTTTACCAGCACCACATAGATTGTAATCTGGCCCCTCACTAACTCCCCAAACTTGTCCAGTTCCATCCCTCTTTCTGGAACAATCTCTCACTAGAAGTTCACAAGGCTCAACCCCATCGTTTAAATTTCTGCTCACTATCTTCTCCCCAGAGAAGACTTCCTGGTGATCCTGTACAAAATAGTAGACAACCTCATCATTTTTGATCCCATTAGCTTGCTTTATTTCTTCATAGCTTTCACTTCTTATTGGAAATTATATTATTTAGTTTGTCATTATCCGTCTCCTGGATTAAGATATATGCTCAGGAATTGTCAACATTTTAATCTATCCTCTGCTTTATTGCCTGTGTTTAGGAGACTGTGTGGCCCAGATTACACTCTTGACAAAATATTCTTGAAGAAAAAAAGAAAGCAATCAAGGGAACTGATTCTATGGAGCCTGTTCCAATGCCCCGCTGCTTCTAACATGCACCAGAAATGCTAATATGGTCATTTCTTTCCTTATTAAAAGGAACATTTACTGAGTTCTTACTATGTACCAGTCAATATCTAGGCTCTTTACATATACAGCCTAATATCAAGTCATAATTACTGTTATGATAATCATTATTATTATGATCCTTAGCTAATATCAGACAATAAACAAGTGGTGGCAGGATAAAGGATTCAATCCTAGGCAGCCTGGCTCCAGAGCTGGATTTTAGAACTATGACACTACAGTCACTTTGGGGATGAAATTATTACAGGATATTGCTCTGTTTAAACAAACCATTAGTATTAATAGCATGTTAATACAACTATGCTGAGAATTCCTGTGGGCAAAAATTATTCTAATACAGCACAAACACAACAATAAGAGAATGAAGAAAGAAGGATCTATAGTTTGGCATCACCCAAAGAACTCGTGCAATCTAAAATAAAAGCAAACACATTTCTGTCAGACCATCAGACTGTCTGATTCTCATCAATGAGAACAAGGGTCCCTACTCTACAGGTCAGTTAACTTGAAAAACATAAAAGCTTCACTCTCATGGGGTTTGCAGAACATACATTAACCATCTATCCCTATTAACATCTAAATATTCCGATGGGTAGGAGAAACTCAAGAATGCTCTTTTGAAATTTAAATATAAAAATGTTCTAAGACCATTTTGAGAAGCTAAGTACAGACAAGATCTGATTCCCTACTGGTGACTGGTGGCGGGCATGTGTGTGTGTGTGTGCAATTCTTTGTGGGCTACAGACGAAGTACAGCTCGATTTTATTAAGGAACTCCAAACCCGTGTCATGAATTTCTTTTCGACACTCAGGCCTTTTGACCCTGACATGACAACATTATGCAGTGGAGACACATGCACGGGAGACTTCATCTGAATACATGAATATGTGAACAGGCAAAAATATGCCCCATGTGCCTGAAGAGCTCGGGGGAAATACCTCTAGCATATTGCTCAGGAGTCTGTAGTCATCAGAGATGTTTTCTGGACTAGCTAGGACAAAAAGAGAATTATTGACTAAATCAAACCCGCTAAGTTAAATCAAGATGAAGGGCAGCCTATCCCTCCAGCCTGAAGCTTATGAGTCGGACTCTCCAACTTTCTCAGCACTCTCACAGAGTTTTATGGGATTATTTTGCTCAGTATCATTCATGGATGTCCCCTAACAAAGGCAGAATAATTAATAATCTGGGCGATTAAATTCAAAAAACGTATCTTTTTCATAGTAGTAACTCGATGCACAATTCAAAGGGAGCTAATTAATTTCATCATTTTACTGGAAAAATCTTTTGTAAAAGATATTTTAAGAGAATTTTAAAATAATTTTTTGGTTTAAGCGAATCTGTTCTTATACCATCCCTTGTATTTGCAAATGTTTAACCTACCAGAAGTCTCTCTAGTGTCTTTACCAGACATATATGCTAAATACAGTTTATTTACACTGGTGAACTAATTTTTACATTTAAAATCATCTTAAAAAAGTTTGAACAGTAGACATATATTCCCTTCACATGATAGTACGTTTCAAACAATGTGTAACAAAGAATCACTTTTTAGGTAATTTTTAAATTTTCCCCAAATCCTTCAAAGACAATTCTTGTAAAGAATAAAAGAGGCAACTTTCTACAGAAATAAAGTAAAAAAAGAAAGACATCCAAACTACGAGTAAAAATTATTTTAGATTTAACAGATATAAAAAATTTATTTCAATCAACATAACTAGAAATTCCACTACACTAAAAGTATGACTATAAAAATTCTTCAAATTACAGAAGCTTTATAATATAATTTCAAGCTGGGGACTGTGGTGCCCCTTGCCTTATTCCTGTTGCCCAGAATTGTTTTTGCTATTCTTGGTCTCTTCTGGTTCCAGATAAATTTCATGGTTGCCTTTTCTAATTCTGTGAAGTATGTTATTGGAATTTTGATTGGAATTGCATTAAATCTGTATAGTAATTTAGGAAGTATGGCCATTTTCACTATGGTGGTTCTTCCTACCCACGAACATGGGATATCTTCCCATCATCTGAGATTCCTTTCAATTTCCTTTTTTAGAGTACTGTAGGTTTCAATGAAAAGATCTTTTATTCTTGGTAAAAAAAAAAAAAAAAATTAAAAAAAATTCTTCAAATTGTTCACTTAAAATATGCATATTGAAGTTATTTGTAAGTACATTTCCTATTTCAAATGTTTTTTGCACATATTGAACAAACACCATATGTACCAATATTTAAAATTTTTATTGTGACCAATGAGCTTTTTTCTTACATTTATCTTTCCTACAAATCCCTAGTGCTGTGGCCTCAAAAATTCTCCTTGGGATTTTCAGCTTAGCAAAACCTTGAGTCTGTCTGAATTTCTCCAGTGAAATTTGCTTCTTGAGTTGCCTACTTTAATTGTAACACTCACTTTCTCAGCCATCCTGCTCTTATGGATCACGTTCTTTAACTGTTCTCCACCATCTAGGGAAGTCTGTTCCATACATTACTCCCAAGCCATAGTTGTTGAACAGTAAATTCATGTTTGGCTGAAAGGGGAAGTTCTGGGTCTCTCATACATTTTATAATGCTATTTCTTCATTATTATTTCTCCAACATATTTTCTAGTTGATTTTGACTTCTTTATTGAACCTTCTAATAATGTACTAAGAGATACATTATTTAATATCATATCTTTAAAATTTCTAATTTTATTTTTATTATAGATTTCAACATTAATTTCATTCCCATAACAGGTGAAAAATTTTGAATGCAGGGTATTGCTGAAGATGTTTTTATGACAGCATATTGTAAAATTTCATACATGTGCACTTAAGAATATATATTCTTTATTATTTAGATGTAGTGTTTCCTATATGTCATTAGTTTTGGCTTAAAAATGTAGTTGTTCATATCACGTCATTTTGAAGAGCAAATAGATCGTGTCTTCTTAAAAGCTCTTGCAAACTCGCCTGTGAAACGGTCTGACTCATGAAAATACTAATTTCTTTAGTCAGGATGATAACCAATCTTTGTGGCAAAAGAGTGCTATTTCACAAGTATTTAAATTTCACAACCACAATTTTATGCACATAATCTGAAAAAGAATTTTTTTATGTCTTTGGTTATATCTCTTTTCAACAAGGATATGCCTAATGTTATGAATTACTATTTTTACACATTTTCCCATGAGTATCTTTAGGTTTACAAACTTCACTGTACTTTTTAAATAACTAAATTTAGATATACTTTCATGTCCTAATTTTCTTTACTTACTGTTATGTTCGCCTCTTTGTGACTTCTTTTGTCCTGATTTCATGGGAGTTATTTCAGTGTGTTTACCACCTCTGTATGAGTGTTACAACAACCTTTGCAGCAAAAACAACACCTGTCCTTTAGCTCCTGGAGGTCAGAAGTTTGGCACAGCATTTCTGGATGTGCTGTCAGGATACTGGAAGGCTAAACAAGGATGCTGCTCAGTGTCTTCTTCTGGAGGTTCCAAGGGAAATTCTCTTTCTAGGATCACTTTTGTTTGTAGAATTCATTTCTTTGCTGTGACAAAACCGAAGTTCCTGTGTCTTTTCTGGCTCTCACCAAGGACCTTTTTTCAGCTTGGAAGGACCACTCACACTCTGTGCCATGTTTGTCCTTTGTCTTCAAGCCTGCAACAGCATGTCCAACCTTCGCCATGACTTGGATGTCTGACCACTTGCTTCTGATCCCAAGACCCAGACTGAAAGAGATCACGTGATTAGGCTCGGCACAGCATCACGTTTTTCTCTCTGAAGGTCAACTGGTTAGAGATCCTAGTTACATTTTCAAAATACTGCACAGCAGCAAATACATCCATATTTGGTTGAGTAATGATAAAACGAGTGTGTGCCACTGACAAAAATCCAGGAGACTATGAAGAATTTTGCCTACCACATCCTATGAGTAGAATATAGTTCATTTATTTTTATTTTTCTTATTTTATAGATGTAAGACTTTTTATAGTACATTGTTTTGTATGTTCACTGCTTTTTGGTGAATTCTGACTTGAGAAGTTAATATTCTCTTTGACTCAGGAGTCCTTTCGGTTATTATTTTTGGTTCCTATGAGGTTTAGTATATCCTTTAAATAATACATTTGGTATAAAAGTTAATTTTTATTTCATTGAAATAAGATAAAGATTTATATGATTTATTCTTTTTGTTTTAAGAATCTTTTGAGACCCAGGACATGATCAATATTTATAAATGCCTTATAAATATTTGAATATTTTAAGAATGTACATGTTTTCTGCCTAGGAACTACAATATTTACTATATTATTCAATTTACCAATTTGATTTCGAATGATGTGATCACCATAAACTTTCAAAAAATATTTATGTTTCCCTATTTGTCTTTTATATTTTGAAAGCTTTTGCTTAATATGGTTCAGAGGTATATTTGTCTCACAAGTTTTTGATGATCCTTATATAATACATGACAATGTGATAAAAGTTGCTATGATGATTATAATGATGGTGATTATGATGATGATCATTAATATTGCCACTTGTATTAGGATTTTCAAAGAGACAGCAGCAATAGGATATATATAGAGAGATAAAGTAAAATGAAATTTATTAGGAGACATGTACATGCAGTTACCAGAGAGACAGACTTTGTAGACATGGGAAGGACACCTGAGTTTGGGGAAGATGGGAGACAAAGGAGGAAAAGGGGAAGAAGTCAAAAGGATCAAGATGTGGTATGTATATATACCAATTCCCTATGATGAGTGTATTTATTATGCATCACAAATATTAACAAAAAAGGAAAAAAATAAGTAAACAGTCAAAAAAAAATATATGTACATATATATGGAGACTGAGAAGTCCTATGACATACTGCCTGCAGTCTGCCAATAATGTGCTAGTCGTGTGAGTCGGATTCTGTCCAAATGCCACAGAACAAGGGAGGTTGACAATGTGACTCTCATTTCAAGGTTGACAGCCCAAACTGGTGCAAGTTGTGGAGTCCAAAGACGGGAGACCGGAGTTCCGGTCTCTAAACACAGGCACGCGGGAGCATATCCGGCTCTCCAGAATGGCACAACGCATTCTCCTTCGCTCTATTTTTGCTCTGTCCCTGCCCAGCTGGCTGGATTATGTTCGTCCACGTGGAAGGTGGGTCTCCCCTATCTGGTTCCCCGAAACTCATATGATAATCATCTCTGGAAACACGTCATGGACTTACCCCAAAGAACACTTCGACAAGTTTCTAGATATTCCTTAATGCAGACAAGTCACCACTGAAACTTAACCATCACAGCACTAGTGCTTTTAGTTTTAATTTTTCCATATCATGTTTTTGTTTTATTTGTGGTATTCATTTTTAGAGCTTTGTATATTTTACATCTTTGCTTTTGCTATTTAAATTCTGTGTTATGAAGTCATGAGGTTTAACACATCCTGTTTGGGGTTAATTTTATTACTTTTGTTATATTTTATATTCTCAAGCTCTCAACATATTCCACCACCAGTTTACTGTTTTTTGCTACACTACTCAAAGTTTCTTTATTTTTTTTAATGATATATATTATATAGATAATATATATTTAAGAATAATATATACCTTGCATTGGTCCTTCCAGTGACTACCTTAAAAGTTTGAATACACACATATATTTACATGAACTCATATTTTTAAACTTATTTTACTCTACTCATGGATAGTTTTTTTTTTTATTTTTAGTACACATTTGTTGTACAGAGTGGTTACAATTATCATGGGGAGTTGGTATGTGTACGTAACACATCTTAATTCTTCTTTCTCTCTCTCTCTCTCTCTTTTTTTTTTTTTCATCCTCTATCCTTCTCCTCCCTCCCTGTTCTTTCCAATTCTTGGTCCCCTTCTCATTTTCAAAAGCTCTATTTTCATCAATTCTTTTTTTGGACAAAGGTCAGTGATCATTTTAATAAATTAAAACTGCTAAATTTGTTTCCCTGCTTAATAGTCTGACTTTTCCTACTTTTGAGGCACTAACATTAGTTAGAAATGCAGGCCCTTTATTACTGACTTTGCCTCTCTCTTGCTCTGCAAATTCTAGCCTCCTTTTTTTAGCCACCATAACACATTGCATAGTTTCAGGGTTTATGTTTCTATAGTTTCACACTGCTATTCTTCAAGTTGGAAATGGTTCTGTTTCCTTTATTTATTTGCTAAATTCTACCCAAACTTCAACATTCAGTTTGACCTGTGCTATCCTCTGGCAAACTTTCCCCAGTATCTTCTCCACGCCACCTGGATTAAAAAATATCTTCTTCTTAGGGAGTGAGGGGGAAGTGAAGGGGCAACGGACATGATCAAAATACGCTGTATGAATGAACAAAAATACCACATCAAAATCCAATATTTGGTAAAATTACTAAGCACTGAAAAAATGTATCTATTTAAAAATCCTCTCCTTCATGGCCGTGGCACTGTACAAACTTCATCACAGTCTCCCCTGAAGGTCAGGTTATCAGTTGTCTTCCTTCCGACAGCTGGGAGCTTGGTGGGGGCAGGAACTTTGTCTTCTGCAACTTTCAGTCCTCAGAGACTAGTCCTACACTTCAACTATTTGTGGTTGTTGATGAGTATTTCCTAAATTAAATAAATACATTAGGCAAATATGACTCATGTGAGCCCACTTTTGGCTCAAATACTCAGAAATTTCATTTGACACTTATAAAACACACACTGTAATTTTCTAATTTATCCTAAAGTACCATAAAAATAATAATGGTGAGTAAAGCGTAGTGTGACCACTGTATCACACTGATGAAGAATGCTAGTACTAGTGGAATCTGGGGTGAGGGGAGAGGGAACATGTGGAAACTCTACTTTTTGTTCCATTTTTCTCTAAATCTACAACTGCTCAGAAATTGAAGTCCACTAAAAAACTTACTCTTTTGCGTACTTAAAAATATAAAATATTACAATTGAATATTTATTGTTATTTAACAGTAATTTATATATTGACTACCATTTTGGGAGCAACCACTAACAACTAAATTCAGGATTAGGATACTGAGGTAAACAACACAACAAATTGGAGAGACAAAATGCCGGTTGCTACATATTGTGACAAGACCTTCAAGGACAGTAGGATGGGCTGCCTGGCAGTGCATAATGAGTGTATCTATCTCAGAACTGGATCGGGATCAGAGAAGAACCCATGTCAGAAGCAGTATCCCCAAGGAAGCCTGTACAATGTTATGGAGTTTATGAGTAGAGAATTTTTGAATTGGAGAAAAAATGGAGGACTATATGCCATCCTATTTCATAATATGAACTTTAATTCTAAGGTAATATGATGCCACTGAAGAGATTTTAGTGTGGACAAAACATAACCAGATTTTCCTTCCAGAATGATTACTCTGAATGCTACAAAGAGCAAAGTGGATAAAAAGTAGGCAAGATCAGATTGTTATGAAGGTAGAAAATTTTGAAATTTTTACAGTCATTTATTCTAAAAATGATGCTTTTCTAAAATAGGGTAGGAACCATAAGAATAGAGTGGGAATAGTTTCATAGCTGATTAGAAGATAGATTGGATATTCACGAAAGGCAGGCATCCAGGATTTTTTTCATTGTTCACTATTCACCTGAGTGAGTGGACATACATAAAGAAACAAAAGACAGAGAAAGGAAATTGAAATGAGCTCCACTTGGAATTTGGGATATTTGTAGAATATGCAAATGAGGAGCTCCAACTGAGAAATGGTTGTGCTGGTCTTGGCTTCTGTACAGGAAGTAGGCCACAAAAAGACTTGAGAATTGTTAGAAAATCTGTAACTGAAGTGGTGAACTAGAAATGCAGCATTGGACAGTTTTTTTTTTCCTGTAAATCTGTGGATAATTAATATTTCAGAAATATAATCCCTCGACATTGATATTTGTGGGTTAACAAACTTTATAGATGCTTATATTTTTCTATCTGATGCTAAAGTGATTATAGAAGTGAAGTATATTTATTTTAGTGGGTGTTACATCATTCTGAAGATACAAGGAAACATATTCCAGAATGGAATGCGTGACATCCATCTAATAGATACTCAAGACCTCATCACTTTCCTACTGTAAGAATGTGTTTACTTTAATGAAGGTGTTATCAGTTACTTACTCTGTTAGACTAAATAATTTGGAATGCTCTCTCTATAATCCTGAAATTAAATTTAAGGATAACACCAATATACATGATTAATAAAAATACGATGCTCTAAATTTTGAATAAAGGAAGATTAAAGGCAATTTCTAATAAAAAATGAACTCTGTAAATATCCATATGTAACAATACTAGAAGATATAAAGAAAAAATAAGATATTTGCACCATTAGGTATAATCACAATGAAGCTATAGCTACAACTGAAGGTTGCATAAAATCTAGAAAGTCAAAGAATTCTATTTAGTACACGACTGTATCCTCAGTGCATAGAGCTGTACTGGACTCAAAATATGTCCTTAGTAAATACTTCACTAAATGATTGAAAGAATGAATCCAAGTGTGTTATATTATTTGACATAACACAGGAATATTGGTTTCAGTAATGTGATATTCCAAAATGTGATTCATTAGTGTATTTCTGAGCAAAAGTTGTCTCAGTTATTGCATTTATATGTTACTACTGATTTAATTTTTATTTGTTAAGTAATAATTCATGAAAAAATCATTAAAAGAATTTCTTTAAAATCTTAAGTATTTTACTTAAATTAACAATAAGTATGAATTTGCAATAATTGATTACTCTCATATGCCTGATAGTAGAGATTATATTCATGTGTCTGCATATCTCTGCCTATAGAAAGGCATTTGGTAAATAATTTTGGAATAAATGAATTCTTATAACAGTTCTGTTCAGTCAATATTTTGACTTTTTTTTGAAAAAGTATCTTTTTGTTTGCTACATTTAAGACATGGAATCTATGTTCTATTACTGGTATTTGAAAAAAAAGTGAAAACATCTAATTTTATAATTTTCAAAACTATATATTTTATTCAGGGATTTTGACTATGTTTAAGTCTCCATAGGACAAGAACTTGAATTACAGAGGAAACGTGATTTTTGGCCCTGGTGTGTCTCCCATGCTTAGGAAAGGGTGTAGGTGTGAAAGGAAAGGCCCTGGCTACCCGGATGGAAACATCTGAGGGAGTACTCTGGAGAACGCTGAGTCTCCGGATTTCCTTGAGCATCCAAGTTTGCAAAAGTAACTCACATCCCTGTCTAGAGGCACAGTCTTCCTCCACATAGAGAGCTTTCAGAGGCCCCAACAGAGATAATCACAACCATGTTGGTAACAAATCTTTTGAAGATTTCTTTTCACTTCCCCTACGTCCATTTTAGACTAAGAACTGTAAGTTTTAAGCTTAGTCAACTCTTAAGAAAAGAGAAATTATCCTTCCCCCAAAATATAGATTCGTGCAGATTCATACTGACAGGGTCCCAAGAATGGATTTTGAGGGCACTAGGTGAGTGGTACGAATATACCTGTATTGAGTGACTCACAGAACATAAGGTTATGCAAGGGAGAATGTGTAATTATGGAGAACAATCTAATGACTTAACATCCAACACACTGGAAGAGATACCCAGAGCTTATCCTGACTTGCTACTATGACGGCTCCTAAAGTTTGGAAAACATGTCGGGCTCCAGTAAACTGAGGCAGATACCGGAACTGCCTCAGCAGAACAGTGCAAAGAGGCTCGAAATGCGTAGAGAAGCGGGCATGCTAGACTGAATTTATTCACTGTTTGACCTATTTTCCCAAAGAGACCCGAGACCCTTCTCTATTTACTAAATCAATAAGAAATGGACTAGTGAGGACAATACTGGCACACAATACTGTGTTCTTTCCAAGCCAGAGTCGATGGCCGGGAGACTACTCTGTGATCGGACTCCCTAAAATGGATGAAGATTATACAGTTCTAGCACAGCAGAGGCCTAAGACTAGCACTAAACATTAGAGGCAAAGGTTATGTGGGTACCAAAATGAAGCAAGCTGGAATGTCAAACAGGTTTGTATTTTGCAGTCATTACCCAAAATGTGCAATTAAAACTTAATGTAGATTCATTCACACTTATTATGATAAAATTTGAGCACATATCAGCATTTAAAACAATATTTGTAAATTTTGTACTTGAGAAAATAAATCAATTTTAGTCATCAAAGATCACTAGTAATAAATGTGTAATGGAAACAAATTATTGATATTTCCTAGAATGATGAACATTAGTTTTGTAATACAAATACCAAAGTGAATATTAAATATTGATTCTTTCCAGATAAAACTTTTCTCAATTTTATTTTTAATCTTAGAATCTTTATTATCTTTAAAATTTTTTCATCAAGATATTTTGTCCTCCTCTTTGGTTAAAAAATAAAGTATGCATATGCGTAAATGTTTACCATGAGGATATCACCCTTGTTCACTAATAGAAGCAAATAAGGGCACATTCTAGTAAGAAGTGCATATAACAAGCCATCCCCACTCACTTTTGGGGAGTTTCTTGCCTGGGAGCCACTTTATGCCAAGAGAAGTGATTTATTGGCATTTTAGCTTTAACTGTCCCATCCAGCTTAAGTGGCTGTACTTAAATGCAGTGTAAGTACTCCAGAACTTGTGGAGGGATTAACAGTCAAATGGGCCAGTGCTTTCCATTTTTCTGTGTGTGTATCTGGGTAGTGGGTAGTCGATGGCATGTGTATGTACTTAAACGAGTCCCCAGTCTGTGCCCCATGGCTCTCTTCAGGGTGTAACAAAGCATTCAAGGTGTTAATAATTTTAGTTGGTCAGTAATTTTTAGCTGATTAAGCACTCTGCTGAAATATGGTGACTTTTTTCCACTTTAAAACTAATATATACTTATTATGCAAAATCTGGGAAAATACTGAATTTAAAAATATCTATATTTTCACTACCTTATAGTAAACCAAGTATATTTTATACTCATTTCTCTTTTTGGTTATAGGTACATGTTTGCTTTTTATAGTAATTATACAACTTTTAAAACTTTCTTTTTAATTATGAAATCAATATTCTCCTTTTCCATAGTGATAAAATAATATTTAATGGGTTTATAAATTCTCACTATATATATATACATATATATATAATATCCATTAGCCAATCATGATTTTGTCAAAAACATCGAGGTTGCATATTAGACAAGGTTCTCCAGAGAAATAGAATCGATATGGGCAGATGGGTGGGTAGGCAGGTAGACAAGGAGGCAGGTAATTAGCAACCTAGATAGATAGATAGATAGATAGATAGATAGATAGATAGATAGATAGAGTGATAGATGGACAAACAGAGAAATAGGGATATATAATGTGGATATATAGAACAAACTATAAGGAAGTTTATTATAAGAAATTGCTCAGACCTGAGGATCAATGGAATAGATTGGAGGATGCAGAAACAACCCCAGGCACACTCAAATACCTAATCTTTGACAAAGAAGCCAAAAACCCTCATTGGAAGAAGGATAGCCTATTTAACAAATGGTGCTGGAAAAATTGGCTAACCACATGTCGAAAATTAAAACTAGATATATGTCTCTCACCATGTACTAAACTCAAATCAAAGTGGATCAAAGATCTAAACATTAAAACAGAAACATTAAATTTACTAGAGAATAGAATAG